>JBBPTO010000220.1:0-40461 GCA_038094155.1 Pulveroboletus cf. aberrans | reverse complement strand
CATTCCTGAGCTCTTTTGGAGGAGTGCTTGGGGTTATTATCCTTTGCAAGATAATGTCTTCCTCAGAAATACCAGAGTTTTCCATGCTAGGCAACAGATTATCCTCCAAAATGGTGACATACTGCTCAGCATTCATTTTGCCCTCCACCACTTCCAAGATCCCAACACCATTTTAACCCATACATCCACAAACTATCAAGAAACCTCCCCCAAACTTTACTGTTTCCTGAACTTCTTTGTTCTGTGAAGGCTTATCTGCCATTTTCCATACATACTTTCTTCCATCTGACCCAATCCTGTTAGTCTTGGTTTCATCTGATCAAATAGCCCTAGTCCAGTCCTCTACAGTCCAGTGTTCATACTTGAAAGTAAAGGCTGGCCTCTGTTTTCTATGTTTGACAGATAGAAAAGGCTTCTTTTTCTTGATCACAGCCTTCAATGAAGCAGACAGTTTGGGATGAGATAGAAGAGGAGAGGGCAGAATTGATGAGATGGGTGGCTTGAACAGCATTTCCCACTTTTCCAGTGGTAATACTAGAGATAATTCTTTTCTTATCAATAGAGGAAATCTTGGAAGGATGCTCTAGCTTAATGTTTTTCTTCTATGTAAGGTGTTCTTTGATGAATATGGCCACAGTAGACCTCCCCAACCCAGTTTGAGAGGAGATTTGATGAATAGAAAGACCAAATTCAGAAAGGGAGAGAATATTGGCTTTAATAGAGATAGGAATGGGCTTCATGATGATATTGATTAATGAGTGGGGTGAGTATCATTTATACACCTTAGGATTACATAATTTACATAATAATTTAGGGTCAGGGCATAACATCCATCAGGAGCTGTCATGTGCTTATGGTATTTACTAGATAATGAATCACAGCATGATGCTCAAATAAGTGTCTGAATGACATGTCATTTGAAAATAGCTGTAGCACAGTGGCATGACGACCAAATCACATGATCGAAGTGGGGTTAGGAAGCTCAGAGCAAGTACTACCTTTGCTACTGCACATTTTGGTTTTCTTCACTGGCAATTAACCAATCTCTTCAAAATGCACCAGCATTGGGTCACTTTTTTGAGCCACTGTATATATCCTTGAATCATACTCATCAAATTGTCTCAATGGATAACAGTTTTGAATAATGCATGTCTCTATAACAACTGATTAAAATTTCTTTACCCATAATTAGTCAAGATTCAGTACATATCCTTATACACTGACACTTTGTTTTTGTATGTTTTTGCTTTTCAGATGTTCAGCAATGGATTAAAAAGTGCAAAACATTGTTCCAGTACTGTGGCAGCCCTTGAGAAAGCTGAAATATGAGAATTGGTTGACCTGTCACAATACACTGTCATGCAGCACATCTTATATCATAATGCTATAAAATTGCTGATGTAGCCCACACTCAGTATATTCATAGATGTTTTGTGTGATATAATCACCATTTCTTGTTTCTCTAGTGACCAGAAATGCCCCATTTGAATCCTGTGCACCATCTCTACAGGTAGCTTGAGGAATGAAAAGAGCTACATTTGATATATATAGTGGAGTTGATATGCTGTTGGTGAAGCTAACCTAGCATAAAATGAAATGGTCACTAGCTCACAGTGAATCTCAGAGGGTAGAACTCCAGCCATAAGCACTAATGAGATGACTGTAATCACTATAGCATGGTTGTCACCTTCACTAAGGCTTAGAAAGGGAAAGGTGCCAAGGCAGCTGAATTTTGATACAGCATGCATAGACCTTGAGAGGTAAGGTGTAACTGTGCCTGCTTCAGTATGGCTAGTGAAAGGCCCTTAGTAATGGATGAGGGAAAATGTGACTGGAATGCCCCAAGAATTGATCTGAAGTTCTTGGGCAGTATATTAACCAGTATACATAGTACATCTCACATTTGGTCATGTTTGTATCATGATATTGTGAAGATCAAAGAGTGTCATAGAACTTCTGACCTGTCAGCCAATTGTTACAATTTTTCTTAAATGATTACATATGCATGGGTACCAGTCCCAATGAGGACTTTCTTTTCTTTCATCACTGACTCACATACCTTCCATCATATTCCATACAACTCCATTTGCTTCATCAGCAACTTCTCACACACCTGCTCTAACTTATGCTGTACTTGTATATACTCATCTCCATTGTCCTGTACTTTTTCAAGTTAGACCTCCCTTTCATGTACCACAAATGCAGCATGTCTACATGCCCTTCAAATACCCTTGAACCCCAGTGATGATCCATTGCTGATTTGAACAAGGACAACACCTTGTTCACCTTGAACCCTTGACTCCAGAGCCAACTCAGGGCTATGTTTGCTTTCTACTTTAAGAAAGCAGAACAAAAGGTCTAGCTTCTCCCTTGAGTCAACTATTACATGATAAGCCAATATTCCCCCTCAACCTCCTATTTACACTCACTGGAGATCTACTCCCAGATATTCCTCTGAATCTAAGACTTCAGATCATGACCACACCTCCTCTGATGGTTCTGATGAATTTCTAAAACATTGACACACCCCTTCTATACCACATCTATATCTAAGATGCTGACCCCACCATTGCCTATCTCTGTGCAGCAGACTAATAGAATCTTCCACTCACTGAACCTGCCAAAATCTCTGAGGTTCCCCATGTTTTGGAAACCAGTTAAGCTTAAACTTAACCAGTCAAAATTCATCAATGGAAACATTGCAAATGCTAAGAAATGGTGTGACACTGTCCATGCCTACCTTCTAGTAAACTCTGAAATATGCAATACTGATGAAAAAAAGGTCACCTTTATCCTATTCTTTATGATCAAAATATCTGCCAAAGTCTGAGAAAAGACCTTCAGGAAGAAGGCTGTCATGAACAAAGAATTTGAGAAATGGGCTGACTTCTTGAAATAATTCATGTTCTTTGTCAGAGAGTATAAAGCTGTCGATGTCCTGGCATGGCTCTCCTCTGCCCAAATGGTTAGAGGGAAAAAGGGACATTAAATCCCCCAAATCACCAACTTCAATGCTGAATTAAAGGCTTACACATTCAAAATCATCTCCAAAACCATTAAAATTTGATATTCCTTCATAGTGAAGGAAGAAAAACTTACCTAAACAGCTATATGTCCCCAATAGTGAAGACTAGCAGGTCAGTAGTCCAAAGAAAGAAAATGAAGGAATGACAGGTTCATTCCAGAGATAATTGTAGAGTAGAGAAACATGGTTGAAAAATCACAAGGATTATGGGAGGTGAAAGAAAATATATCTGGAAGAGCTTCTAATTCTTCAGACATGGCTGATGAGTACAGGACTTGATTGTTCAGAGAGAGAATCAAGAAGGGAGACAACCATGGACATGTTTGGAGTGACAACAAAAATGATAAATGAAACTCAAGACTGATGATAGAGTGATAGATAAATGATATTGTCCTATGTGTGAAATACAACTTTCATAGTCTCAGCATTCCTGACACTTTAAATAGATGTGAGGAAGATGACCAGATTGAAAAACCTGACTGCAGGATCAACATATCTGGTGACTGGATCAACAGTAGTGGATTGACCAGATGTACATATAGAAGTGACTAGTATGGTAAAATGTTGGTCTGACTTACCAATGGATGATGGATGAAAACATATCAGGTCAGACTGAAATCTGAATGACACAATATATGATGAATACAAGCATAGAAAACAATGGTTACCTACAGCAGTCTCCTTTCAGAATAGTGGAAACCTCTTTGGCTTCAATCAACTGGTGCCCATACAGGAACCCTGAAAAAATTGGACAAAAAAAAAGACCTACATGCAAAAGCAATAGCCCAACCAGGCTCCAAACCCAATCAATATGCACATAACAAGATCAGAAATCAATGCTTCACTCCTTCAGCACCACCTGGGAGGAGTAAAACTGAACATAAAAGACTGATCTTTCATCCCAATCCTAAGTACATGCACCTGGTCCTTTATGACCAACCAACAACAAATCACAACCGAAGGAATCAAACAACAAAAAAGCAAAACAAAACATGCAAAAACTGCAGTAAAATTCTTAGAAGACTGGGGGGCACAGATGAACTCTAGAAGTTGTAACCAGTGTAGTCTTGCTATGATCAACCCTTTTTTCTTTAGCCACATGTTCTTCTACATATGCATGGGTATAAGTCCCAACTTGGATGTTCTTTTCTTTTCACCACTGACTTGTATACCATTACTCATCATTCAATCCATTGCATTCTATGAAATTCCATTTGCTTCATCAGCAAACCCTCCCCTACCTGACCTGAACTCATGGCATGTCTATATATACTTCACTCATCTCCCCTTGTATTCCTTAAGCTAGACCTCCCCTTTGTGTACCTCAATACACTCAGATCTTTGCTCTGCTCTTAGTCCCCTTGAACTCTTCAAGACTTTGTAGTGCTATTGAGGCTATGCTGTTTAGTGAACCCCATTGAGTAACATTAGATTGCTGAGTCCTCAGTTCTCTTCAATGTTCGATCATTGATACAGGGCAAGGAGAATGCCTTGTTCACCTTGAACTCTTGTCCTTTGCTCTCATAAAATGGCTTGTCACATTTCCCTTGAATATTCGACCCTAGACTCACCTTAGGGGCTGTGCTCACCCTCTACCTGAGGCTAGTGTAACAACTCTGGCATCTGACCCAAGCCCAAGGGGTAAAATTTGTGATAAAGGAATACATCCAAGCCATGGCCTTCATACTTGACAATGAAATCACATCATGCTAAAGAGATTTTGACACACATAAACTGCTATATGTCTTTAGATAGGAAACTCACAGGTCAGTAACACAAAGAAAGAAAATAAAGAAAGAATATATTTGTCTCAGGGAAATTGCAGGCAGAGAAACAAGGGAAGGCAACTGCAGGGCTTACAGGACATCTTGATAGACAATCTAGAAGAGCTCCTGAATACCTCAGACATGACTGACGTGCAACAGGACTTTATTAGTCAGAGATCAAAAGAGAGAAGAGGGATCCAGACTTGACCAGATTGATGGTGACAATGATGAGGAAAGACTCAGATCCAAGGTGAATTATCTTTTTGTAATGTGCAAAATACACCATTTATAGTCTGGGCACACCCAAGACTCTAAATAAACATAAAGAAAGAAGCATCTGGCATGGATCTGGTCACTGGATCACAACAAAAAGCATCCAGTACACTATACATATGATAGAAGTCAATCCAGTAAACAGACTGGATTGAAAAGAACCAGATATGTATGATAGGGCAGACTGGATATGGATTAGACACAGGCCGACATGGATGCTTGATGACTCAATAATGACCTCAGGAGAGTCAAACAGAGGTAGAATAACCAGATAAAGATCAAAGGAGCAACAGCTCCTTATAATGCATCACAGACACAGCAGTGAAAAAATAAACAAATTTCTAACTGACACAATTTCCAGATACCTTACCCTACCCCTTACTGAACAAATTACCATAACCCAGAATGCAAAAAAACACCATGCAGATTCAATTGAAAGAAGTTCAAACCATGAAAGACAATCTAACAATCACCACACACCAAACTGAAAAGGCAGCAGATGGTGATCTAAACTCCATCAACACAATAAATAACATGACAAAACTAGTTACACACACTCTAGACTCCACTCAAATGATGATAAAAAAAATTACACATCACCCTTACCAATGCAAAAATCTCTGCCCCTCTGTAAACCCAAACTGACCCCATCATGAGTGGCACAAGATTCTATAGTAAAGTCATTCAAACAGCCCCAAAACACATGACAAACCACTAGCAATGAAAGCCCTAGCCTGTTCTGCAATAAGAGCATGTGAAATCCTATTCAAACCACTACCCAGCCAAACACTATGTATATGACAAAATGTCATCACCATCAGAAATCACAGCAAACTTCCAGAAACCATAAGCCTTACATGTGTGTACAGACCAATGCATCATAACTTATTGTTAAGGGTGTCTTATGCCTTAACAAAGGGTGAACTCTCTACAGAATAAGCCACTGACTGAACAAAACAGAAAACCATATGCAATCACCTCATTAAAAAGTTGGGAATTCAGGGTGTCATACATGAGCAAACCTAAACAATAATCATACCCTTTCTACCCATATCATCCCCAATCAAAGAGGAATCATTCCTTCGAGAAATGAAAGACAAGAACAACCTAGAAACAGGGACTATCCTTACTGTTTGATGGATAAAAGTTAAAGAATGCCACACCCCAAACCAATCTTCAGCTCATGCAATATTCAACCTGAAAAATGAAAGGGCAGCAAATATACTAGTATGTGATGGTATATACATCTGCAAATAAAAATAAAAATATGGCCCAGAAAAGACAAAAAAGAACCACTGAAATGCATACAATGCCAACTCTGGGGACACATGGCCAATGATTGCCATGTCAAACATGACACCTGTGGCACATGAAGAGAAAACCACCATAAATCAAACTGCACAAATCCAAACAAGAAATGAAGTGCCAGCTGCAAATCCATCAACCACCCCAGCACAAGCCACAGCTGTCATGTATTTCAAAAACACTGCACAGCCCAAGAGGCCAGATTCTTTTCCAACCACTAAAGTATGGACACAGGTATTCTTTTCACCATGACTAATCCCACAATCCCCATAGAAAACACATCAACCACCAAGCAATGGCCCCCCACCAATCAACCACCCAATGCAACCCCAAAATATGCAACCAACCCACAGCCAACAAGAGCCACAATGCTCAAGATGCCAACCACCACCATCTCCACCACCAAGTGGTCTCCAAGATGCACCATTATTAACATACACAACAACTGCAACTACCATCAAGCCAAACAACCTCTCAATGAATTCATGGAAACTAATTATCAACAGATCTGATCCTGCTCCAATAACCACATTGTAGGAAACCAAAGTTTTCTATAGTGATGTCTCGAGTTCTTCCATCATTTTATAGCCCCTATCTTGTACTCTCACTGAACCCAAGACCATTCTGCTGCCATTCAATCCAATCTGGCTTTAGGGCAAGTGGGAAAGGAGTCACTGCATAGAGTCTGGAGTTTCCTGGTGGGAAACTAAGGACAAGGGATGAATGGTGGAGCAAAGACCCAATGTATTGAAGTACACAAAAGGGAAGTCTAGCTTGGGAAAATCAGCTGACAGAGAGGTACACAAACCAGCTGTGGAACTAGCAAACAATAGAAATGCATCCTTCCTCTCATGTTATCTCCAACTAAATGCACTCCCTGAAAAAATCATAGTCTTGAAACAAGCTCACAGAACTCTATCAAGCAATAAATAACAAACTATCCCCCTGATATGATTACATGTTCAAAAATGGAGCTGAAAAACCAGACAAGAAATTCATATTCATCATGGGTATCATTTTCAAGAACCATATTAGCATACTAATTGTCCTTCACATTCCACTGAACACATACCTATACCACATTTGAAAGGCCACATTATCTGACTGCACCCACTGCCCTGAAAAACATGAAATGATTGCTCACTACCTCCTAAACTGCACTCACCATGACAGACCCCACCACATTCTATGAAACAAACTATGAACCAACAGCAACAAGATATCAATCAACACTACTAGCTAGCTTCAGCAACATTGGACATCTAATGAAATTGATCAATGAAATGGATATATGGAGTCAAATGTTCAGTAATACTCATTCAAACTACTTACAGACAAATGTGCTACACTGAACTTCAACAGACTCACAAGGACCCCACCCAAGCCAGAACCAAAGTTACAAAACACCAACATCAACATGATTTTTGAATCATGACTGAACACTCACAGACACGGAGGAAAAGATTGATGGCCATGCCCCTTGAATAGAACTCATCTCCACAGCCATCTAAAACATAAAAAAATCAGAGATGAAAACACAGAAGATGGTCAGACATCTGGAGAATTGAATTCAATGGGGTGAAGGCTTGATGCAGAACTTATGTGTCATGTCTTTGCACTGTCACAGCCTTCATTGGTCAGAGATGCATCAGAGGAAACTAGAAAGGGAACAGAGGACTGTCTAAGTTGATATCCAGCCTAAGGTATCTATGTACAGATACAGGCTTTATATACAGTGGCTCAAAAAAATGTCCAGATGTTTGTGTATTTAGCATTAAATGCAATATTCCTAACTAGCAATTAATTCTAGCCACATGGCCTAAGTATATGAAATAAAGTGGGTGCTAATGGATTTCAATTGGTGCAAAAATGAAGAGATTTGATTTAGAATCGATCAAATGGCAGTTATGTCAAAAGCATGATGCATCTGGACAGTTTTTCAACTTTGAGTGCTGATTATATATATTGAACTCTAGCATGCTGTAACATTATTACATACATGACTTGAATGTTCTATTATGTCATTTTTATGTAATTGAGTTGCTTATACCATATATAAACCCCATTACTATTTTTAATTTTCTATCCTCACCATGAAATCTATCTCTTCCTCTCAAGAAAACAGCATCATATCCCTCACCTCTCTTGGTCTCTCTTCTAGAAAAATTGCTTTCCAAACTGGTCTAGGAAAGTCTACCATATATGAGGTGCTTTAGAAACTCCAGCCAGAGAAGACTAGACTTCTGGGTGCCTGTCCTTCCAAACTTACTTCTACCAACCAGAGAGCAGTTGTTCAACAAATTGTTACTGGAAAGGCCAAAAATGTTGTTCAGGCCACTCAATTCATCAATTTTATCATTGAAGCTCCTGTCTGCTCTCAGACAATCAGGAATACCCTCAAAAAAGTGGCATTGAAGGCTGTGATAAAGAAAAAGCAAACCCTTCTCTCTTTGAATCACCAGAAGAAGAGACTAGCCTTTGCTTACAAGTACCGGCATTGAACTCTTGAAGACTGGAAAAGGGTTATGTGGTCAGATGAAACCAAAATTAACAGGATTGGTTCAGATGGGCAAGAATAAGTGTGGAAGAGACAGGGAGAGGGGTTGATTGCAAGAGAGGCTGAAGGTACAGTTAAGTTTGAAGGAGATTCACTAATGGTTTAGGGCTGCATATGATGGAATGGTGTAGGTTTTTGAGGGAAGGATGGACGCTGAGCAATATATTGCCATTTTGAAGGAATTATTGCTACAAGGCATGAAGGAATCTGAAACTCCAGAAGGTAATGGCATTTTGCAACAAGAAAATGATATCAAGCATACCTCCAAGTGGGCTCAAAATTTGTTTGAGGAACAAGATATCAAGCTTCTTGACCAGCCTGCACAATCTCCTGACCTCAATCCCATTGAACATACCTGGAATCATCTCAAAATACATCTCTCAGTTTATGAAAGTGCTCCTATGGGAGTTCACCAGCTATGAAAGAGGGTAATAGAGGAGTGGGGGAGAATTTCTATGGAGGAGTCAGAAATGAACAAAAAGCATGCCTAGAAGGATTGCAGCAGTTATCAAGGCAAAATGAGCTCATATCCAGTACTAGCTGTTATTATCTTTACAAAGTCAAAAAATTGTCCAAATGCATCATGCTTTTGAAATGACTGCCATTTGATCAATTCTTAATCAATTCTCTTTATTCTTGCACCAATTGAAAGAAATTAGTACCTATTGTATTTCATACACTTACATAGACCATGTGGCTAGAATCAATTGTTAGTTAGGAATATTGCATTTAATGCTAAATACACAAACATCTGGACAGTTTTTTGGGCCACTGTATATGGAGAGAAAGTGAAGATTGGTAATGGAGGTCAGATAGGTATGTGCCAGAATGGGCCAGGGCTGTGCTACACAGCATCAGGGGGATTAGAGAGGTGAGACTAAACTAAATACAACAAAAGAAGTATGTGTTACACTTGCCTCAGGTGGAGGATGAGCACAGCCCCTAAGGCAGGTCTATGGTAAAATGTTTGAGGGGAATGGGGCAAGCCATTCCACAAGAGTGAAGGTATGAGTGTTTGAGACAAACAAGGCATTCTCCTTGCCCTGTCTCAACAATTAAACACTGAAGAAAATCAAGGACTTAGCAATCTAACATCACTGAAGATCAAGGTAATCACTGAACAGAATAGCATCAAGAGTGATATGAAGGCTCAGAGAGTCAAGGGTTTCCTGATGAGGAACTAAGGATGAGGGACAAGAGGTGGAGCAGAGACCCAGTGTACTGAGGTACACAAAGGGGAGGTCTAGCTTGAAAATATGAGTGAAGTATACAGTGGCTCAAAAAAGTGTCCCAATGTTGGTGCATTTTGAAGAGATTGGCTAATTGCCAGTGAAGAAAATGAAACACGGCCAAACACTTGTAGCATCGAAGGTAGTACTATCTCTGTGCTTCCCAACCCCACTTGGATCATGTGATTCGGTTGTCATGCCACTGAGTTACAGCCATTTTAAAATGACATGTCATTGGAACACTTATTTGAGCATCATGCTGTGATTCATTATCTGGTAAATAACATAAGAATATGACAGTTTCTAATGGATGCTATGCCTTGACCCTGAATCATTATGCAAATTACATAATTCTAAAGTGTATAAATAATACTCATCCCACACAGTTAATCAATATCATCATGAACTCCATTCCTACCTCTATTAAAGCTATTCTCTTCCTTGCTGAATCTGGTCTTTCTATTCATCAGATCTCCTTTTAAACTGGGTTGTCGAAGTCTACTGTGGCTATAGTCATCAAATAATACCTTCTAGAGAAGGAAAACATCCAGCTAGAATGTTCTTCCAAGGTTTCCTCTGCTGATAAGAGAAGGATTATTTCTAGTATTACTACTGGGAAAGTGGAAAATGCTGTTGAAGCAACCCATCTCATCAATTCTGCCATCTCCTCTCCTATCTCATCCCAAACCATTTTAAATGTCCTCAAATCTGCTTCCTTGAAGGCCATGGTTAAGAAGAAAAATCCTTTTCTATCTGTTAAATATAGAAACAGAGGCTAGCCTTTGCTCTTAAATATCAAAACTGAACTGTAGAGGACTATACTAGGGTTATTTGATCAGATAAAACCAAGCTTAACAAGATTAAATCAGATGGAAGAAAGTATATATGAATAATGACAGATAAGCCTTTACAAGACAGGAAGGTATAGAGAATAATACAGTTTGCAGGAGATTGCTTGATGGTTTTGGAATGTATGGGCTGGAATGGCATTGGCATCTTGGCAGGGATAGAGGGAAAGATGAATGCCAGGCAGTATGTCTTCATTTTAAAGGATAATATGCTTCATAACACAGAAAACACTATTTCTAAGGAAGACATTATCTTTCAATGGGATAATAACCCCAAGCACTCCTCCAAAAGAGCTCAGAAATGGGTTAAATATCATGGAATAAAGCTTCTGGATTGGCCCCCACAATCTCCAGACATTAGCCCTATCAAACATGTCTAGCAAATTCTGAAACAAAAGCTCAACAACTATTCAAGACAAGCTAGGGGAGTATGAAAACCTTGGGAGAGGATTGCAATGAAGCGGGGCACAATTGAGGCTGAGAAGGTCAAATATTGATAGAAAGTATACCTGGAAGGCTAGAGGCAGTGCTTAAGGCCAAAGAAAGCCACAAAGTATAAAATTGGAATGATGCTCAAATAAGTGTCCCAATGACATGTCATTTTAAAATGGCTGTAACTCAGTGGCATGACAACCGAATCACATGATCCAAGTGGGGTTAGGAAGCTCAGAGCAAGTACTACTTTTACAGCTGCAATAATTTGGTCTTATTTGGGTTTCATCACTGGCAATTAACCAATCTCTTCAAAATGCACCAACATTGGGACACTTTTTTGAGCCACTGTATATACAGGCATAGAACAACATCAGGGTAGGTAACAAAGGAGCCACTAACAAGGCAAATCAAGTTGCATGAAATGCAGAGGATTGGACAATGTGTAATAGTCAGCAATGAAAACAAAAGAACATTCAAGTAGGGACTTATACCCATGTGTAAGTAGAGAGGCACATGACTAGAGAAAAAGGTGACTAATTGTAATGAGCCTCTCAAGCTGTGCAGTTGGTGGCCAAGACAGTGGAAATGGTGACAGGTCTCAGAGTAGCAAGGATGTGATGAAGGAAGGGGAGTAGCTTTCAGTTCAATGGGCTTCTGTGTGTTTGATGGCAACAAGCTCTGCAGGAGTCAAGGGCTCTGATGATGCAGAGGGTGTATTAGGGTTCTGAGACTCAGCTATTTTCTGAAAGTAACAATTTTATGTTGCCTAAAAACTCTTCCATCTTCATTGACAGATGATCCTGAGGAGAAGGCCATGCAACCTGTTCTGGATGTCTCCAAGACATTGGCCAATGTGGGCAGCAGCACAGTTGGTGATGCCTGGGATGAGAAGGTCATTCAAAGAGATGAATGGTTGGGCTGGAGTGAGTGTGAAGCTTGGTTCTGGAGACCAGGAAGATGTTTGAGGGGTTGGCATTCATTCTACAGATGTTAGTCTAATGTGTTACTGCTGAAACCCTACAATTGATGGATTGTTAATGAGTGAGTTGATTAAGCCATTGTTCCTGTGTCTGGAATCCAATGGGAGCATGCGCAGGGAATCAGAGGTGGTTTTTACTGAGATGGAAGGAAAAGTGTTACAATCAAAAGTACATTACAAGATATTTATATACTCCTCTGAAGCATACAAAGGCTGCCTTCCATTCATCACCCTCATTGATGTGAACATTGTTGTATCCCCATCTGAGGTCCATCTTGGTAAATAGCTCAGCACCCTTCAGCTTGTCTACAAGCTGAGATATCAGGGGGAGGGAATAGTTATTCTTCACAGTATGTTCATTGAGATATCTATAGTCCTCTTTTGACCATCTTTCTTTGGAACAAAGAATACAGGAGATGTCCGTGAACTCTTGGACAGTCTAATGTAACACTTTTTCATCTGATCAACAATGAATGCAGAGACTTCCTCTTGAATCTGATGTGAGAGGGATATAATGTGTCCCTGTTTCTTGCTTTGAGATGATATGCAAGTACTTGTGATACTGTCTGGGTACCAACTTTACTGGGTCAGGATCAATCTTAGCTGGCTCCTCAAGAGCTGCTCTAATAGCATGTGCTGTGTAGGCATACTCTTCTTCCTCTTTCTCAAGGACTTTCAAGAATACACTCTTTTCTTGCAATAGATAAGAGGTGTAAGGACAATCAGTCACTTTGACTTCCCCCTTGACCCAGTCAATCAGAGAATTATGCTTCTTTTGCCAGGTACAGTGAGCTCAAAAATCCTATCCATGTTTGCCTTATTTGCAGTGTGTGATGCACACTGCCTACCCCTGTGGGAATTTCACTTAGCCTTGGCGGAGTTATAAACAGAGCTTACCCCTGGCTATTGGATTGGTCTGTGAGTCATGTGAAATAATTCACATGGCATGGAGAAATGGCCATTTTAAAACAGTGATGTCATGGAAAGGGTTTTTGAGCTTTTGCATTTACAAGGGTATTTGGGTATCATTAGTACTCTGTATAACCTCCTTTTCCTTTGCACATGGCTTGAATCCTTCTAGGCATGCTCTCAATTAGTTTTTGACACTCCTCAACTGGTATTCCCTCCCACTCCTGTTCAACTCTTGCCCATAATTCATGAATTCCACTATGAGGGTTTTCATGCTCTGCAAGCCTTCTTTTGAGATAACCCCAGAGGTTTTCAATAGGGTTTCGGTCAGGAGACTGTGCAGGCCAGATGATAGTCTTAAATTCCTGCACCTATAACCACTCCTTGACCCTTTTGCAGGTATGCTTGGGATCATTATTTTGCTGAAAAATGATGTCGGAAGGATTAAGATCATAATACTCCAGTGTTTGCTGAAGTTCATCCTTTAAAATCTGAAGGTAAAGGTCCCCATCCATCCTACCATCAATCTTGATGGCAAGTCCAATCCCCACCCAAGTCATACAGCCTCACATCATTAAGGAACCACCACCAAACTTGAGGGTTTCTTGCACCAGCCTATCACTGATCCCCTCACCTGCCTTTTTCTATGCCCATTTGTGCCCATTTGACTCTAGATGATTGATTTTGGTCTCATCTGACCATATAACCTTCTTCCAGTCCTTAAGAGTCCAATTCTTGTGAGCATAAGCAAAGTCCAAACAAGCCTTGCAATGTCTAGCAGAGAGGATAGGACATTTGGACTTGACCACAGCCTTCATACCAGATTTTTTCAGGTAAAGACAAACTGAAGTGGCAGAGAGGGGTTGGTTGATGATATTGGTCTGATATTTGATCACCTGAATGGCATTTTCAGCTTTTCCAGAGGTGATAAGGTGTTGGGCATGGTGAATATTGATAGGGGAAAGCTTGCAAGGGTGGCCTCCCACAGCTTTGGGAAGGATAGAACAACTCTTGGGGTGAATTTTGGATATAGCAGAAGGGCTGACACCAGTTTGCTTGGCAATGGCTTCACCAGATTGGCCAGCATCAAGTAGAGAAAGGATAGAATTTTGTTGAGTAAAAGAGAGAGATCTGACCATGATGGTGGTTGAAAACTAAAAGGTGTGTTAACATTTTTAAACTCAGACATACTATTTCCATGTATTTCTTTGTTTGTACAAGCAAATACAGTCAACTATTCTACTACATAACCATGATCCTGGTTACCAATTCAAAAGCTCAAAAATTCTTTCCATGACATCACTGTTTTAAAATGGCCATATCTCTGCACGATGTGAATTTCATCATGTGATCAAGGGCCAATCCGATAGCTTGGAGTATGCTCCATTTATAACTCCACCAAAGCTAAGCAAAATTCCCACAGGGTTAGGTGGTATGCATCACACACTGCAAATAAGGCAAACATGAAAAGGGTTTTTGAACTCACTGTATATCCCAATATCACCTGGTTCTTTCCAAGGTCAGCAGCTTCGGATGTAACCCTCTCTGTGTGTCCTTGATAGTCAATGATGAGCTCAGCACTGTGGGTAATATCATTAAACTGTTGTGGAGGGGCTTCCAGGGTATCTTGTTCTTTTCAGCCCATTTCTGGTCAATAAAGATAACATTTTCAACACTGTCTAGCAGTGCTTCTGCTGTAATAAAGGACTTCTTGTTAGCAGGGGAGATCTGCAGCTTCATGACAATCTCCCTTAACAGCTTCACAGATCTGACACATATCTCATCTGGGATTTCTTCTGACTTAAAGAATCTTTTGTATTTTGTGAAGTGAAAGCACATATGTACTGGTCTGAAGTCCCAGCCAAGCTTCAGACTAGCTGAGAACTCCACTTGACTTTCAGATGAATGAAAATTGTCCATTGCAACCTCATTTAACATTACATGTTCTTCAAGTACAGAAAAGCAATTAGATAAATGGGATATAGCTGCATCAACACCCAGATTGTTTATGCAGTTCTGCCTTTTTCCTTATCTGTGTTAAGGAAGAATGCCTTCATTTCATCAAAGGACATGCCCCTGATTGCATTAACCCTTGGGTCTGATTCCCATGAGGTAGCAGCAGGTGCCTCTGTAACTGTCCTGGAAACATAGTTGTGACATTCCTTCTTATGCCTGCCTGCCCCCTAGCCATTTGCAAAGAGAGCATTCCTTCTTGGATTGCTGAAATTCAGAAAAGAAATGTCCTTTCTTGCCACAGTTGTAGGATATCTTCTTCCTGACATTGTTCTGAGTAGTAGCACTGATGTCCATTGCATCAGGATCTTTGTGAGATCCTCCAGTCATTAGTGAGCTGCAACCCATAATGAAGTCAAGGGCCTTTCTAGCAGTGCCCACTCGATGAAAATTTCTTGAAGGAATTCATTAACCTCCTGCTTGCTGTTTCCTTCTCTGAATATTTGGGCAATAGTGCCTCTAGCTGTATTTATTTCTAACAGCTCAATTGCATGTGTGTCTCCAATGCTGGCCTGCCTATACAGGGCTTCCCAGCGAATGGTGAAGTCATATGTGGGCATCTTTCCTTGGGTTTACCTTCTTAGCTGATCCCAGGCCCAATCAATCTGGTTGTTTGATCTAAACAGACCCTCAATATCTGCAACCAGTGTATCCCATTGCTATGTATTCCCCATGGGAAGCCTTGTTTCAGCAAACTTTCCTGCCTTCACCCCCTTGAGGCAAGACAAAACCGCTACCACTGCATCATGGGACCCTTCAGGTATGGCCCTCCTATTAATCTTCAGCCATCCCTTTATCTTGGCTCACCATTCTTCAAACTTAGCTCGACTACCATCATATTCCCCAGGATCAGCAAATACTTCAATCTTTCTAAAGAATCCTTCTCCAGATCCTGATTCTTGTGATTGTGTAAATGGAGCAGCCTGATCCTTCAACTCCTGGATCTCAACATTGGCTTGGTCCAGCAGTCCCCTAGTGGTGGTATGTCTCGCTTCAAGCTGCTGATACATTGCAAGGAATTGATTCAATTCAATAAGGATCACTTACACCTTTTTGGTCCAATCAATGGTTGGGTCGGCCAGAACCTGGTTTAATGGTGTAGACATGATGGAAGGGAAATTCTAATAGTCAGGGTAGTGCTTTAAAGACTCGAGATGTCACTTGGTATGTAGATAGAGGGGGGGTAGAGGAACCAGGGGCAGCCTGTGCTGAAGCTTCCTCTCTGAGTGACTGCTATGATCTGAAGTAGACACTGGGGAAGGGCAAGATTCGTCTAATACCTTTTAGAAACTTCTGAAAGACTTTTGATGGCGAATGGATCACTTCAAGTAAGAGTATAGCAAGAGAGAAAGTCTTGTTCTAATGAAACAACTCAAAACCAGTAAATGCTCTAGTTCACTTTTCAGGCAAGGGGATGAATCAGTCAATGTCTTTGATGTTGAGGAAACACCAAGAGGACAACACTGTCCTTTGGTGGCTTGATTCATGTCCTTCATATACTACATGGGGTTTGTACATATTGTACACTAATCTAAGATGTCCACAATGTCTGTGCATGTATCTAATATATTGGAAATCATATGGAAGTATGCTACAGCCTCGTACATGCCTGATGTGCAAGGCCATGGAAGAATGGAGGATCATTTATGAATAGGTTTAAGGGTGTCATGTAGGGTAAGGGTAATGGGTGATGCATAAAATGGTCTAGAGCAGTCTAGAATGCATATGATGTTATACCTCATGTATGGGTAGGGTTGTGGGGTCATGCATAGAGTTTGTGGTATCTCCATGTTATATAATCTAGCTTTGCATGCAGAGTTTCTAGAGTAATTGTAATGCAATGGAGCAATGTAGGATGTTCACATACTATAGATTACCAAAAAGCAGAGTTCAAGAGAGAAAACATTGCAGTGTGGAGTTCAGAAAGACCTCAGGAGGTCATGGGGAGAAAAATGCGATTAAGGCACTGGAATCTGCAGAACTGAAATGGTGGTGATCAGGAAGTTCAGAGGATAAGATGAAGGATAGAGTTTATGAAGAATTGGCATATTCCAAAATGAGGAGGCAGAGTGAGCTGAGGATGACAGTACCACTCATAAGGTAATGAATGAATGCATTGAGACAGAGTATGGATGAGGTCAGAGAGTAATCCAGGCTGCTGAGGGCAAGGTCAGATAATCCACAGGTCTGTCATTTGGCCAGACATTCCCAAAGGAACCAGAGTTGTAAAGAGGTATCGCAAGCGATGAAAGTGTCCTGTTTTGAGGCCTAGATAAAAACACTGGAGATAGAAATCTAACATGGGCATGAAGGAGGTCATAGTCAGAGTAGTGACAGTATGGATAAAAGGCTGGATATACTTATAAGACCAGGTCATCCTCCACTTGCATAAACTCCAATCAGAGATCAGAGGTTGAAGGAAAGGAAACACTGAAGATGGTTGGATATCTGGAGGGGTAAAGGCTTGATGCAGGACTTATGTGTCACATCTTTGCACTGTCACAGCCTTTGTTGGTCAGAGACATATAAAAGGAAACTGGGGAGGGAACAGAGGACTGTCTAACTTGATATTCAGTCTATGGAATCTACATATAGATACAGGCTTTATATACACAGAGAGAAACTGCAGATTAGTAATGAAGGTTGGATAGGTATGTGCTGGAGATGTGCTACACAACATTAGAGGGATCAGATGTAAGACCAAACTAAATACAGAACAAAGTTTCATAGACCTTCATCTGTTAACAAGGCTGTCAGTCTATTATGTCATAGGCACTAAACCTTCATTCTCACCCCCACCATCACTCTTGCACCACCACCCTGTGTGTCTTTTCAAAGCTCCAAATAACTTCCTAAAAATCTAATATAAAAAAAAACTGAATCAATTCTGGGTGGGCCTCTGATTCTATGGCATGACACTGTCACTCACACATCAAATCTTTGTCCCATTTTTCTTTCACTTCTATTGTTTATAGATCTTGACTGATAAGGCTTTCTCTGCCTTTTCTTTGCCTTTCATATTACTTTCTGTCTATCTGGTGAATTTTTTTCCTGCAATGATTGCTTTTTTGTCTGATTGGATGACATAATCTTTATTGACAAGACCATTTCTGCCTTTTTTTCTATGTTTTACAGCACTTTCTGTGCTCTTGGTAAGTACACTGACATCAAGCTTAGATTTCTTCTGATCCTGTTCCTTTCTGTGCCTCATAGCAGTTTCTGTGCTTCTGTTGAGCACATTATTTCTTTTTTCTTCAATCCTGGCTGACATTAAGCTTAAGATCTCTTTGATAAGGCCCTTTTAATCATTTTTCTGTCTTATACCACTTTGTGCACTTCTGATAAGTATGCACTTCCCCCCCCTCTATAACATCAGATGACACCAAACTTAGACCTATTTTAATATTGTTTCCATTTCTATCTCATAGCACTTGGTGAGCATCTGATTGTTATATATAAAATAAAATAATTGATAGACTAAACATTGTTTTTTTTTTAAAAAAAAAACTGTAGAGTTGATATCATAGTCAAATTCCAGGCTTAAAGGCCATTCATACCCAGACATCAGAGTCAAGGAGATTAAATCTTCCTATTTGCTATCACAGACTCTACTCCTTCCACTTCTCCACAGTGTGCTCAGAATGCTACTCACCAGGCTGATTGTAACAACTCCTTTGAAGAAGCCTGCAGGGCACATGGTCTTCCTCAGGATGATATAGAATGGCTTTTGTGTCTTCAGAAGGCTGCACATATCAAAATGGGTCCTCAGATGCGAAATCTGTTTGTTGTTATTCTCATTCATTGCTCTCTTGTGAATTCTCTTTACCTGTGGGAGGCTACAAGAGACGATCTCTGTGATGATCCGGCCTACCTTCTCATTCATGACTACCACATTCCAGAGCCTGCTCAAGACCAAATTCATGACTATGGTTTTACCTCACATTCCAGAATCTCAGGAGACATGGAAAGCACATGCAGGACCATGAATACATGTCTCTATCACAGGGAAACTGAAGTCTTCAAGAAGAAAACCAGGTGGTCAATGAGCAGAGAAACTATGACATTCCAGAGCCCTAGGACTTTGTTCAGAGTGGTCTGGCTACTCTCAATCCTCATCAGAGTGCTCTCTATGATACAGTCACTTCACAGTGGCTGTGGCTGTGGCAAGACTTACCTTTCCAAGATCATTGCTTCTGCTGTTTGTGCTAGAGGAGAGATTGTCCTCTGTGTGGCATCCACTGGTCTGGCGTCTCTTCTGCTTCCTGGAGGAAGGTCTGCCCATTCCAGGCTCAAGATTCCAATCCCTTGCCATGAACAGTCCACTTGCAACATCAAGAAGAATGATCCTTGCCATCAGCTTCTCCAAAAGACCTCTCTCATTATCTGAGATGAAGCTGCCTCTCAGCATAGACATGTAATTGAGACTGGGAATAGGTCTCTCTGTGATTTCCTCAACAGGAATCAGCCATTTGGAGATATCACTGTTCTGTTTAGTGGGGACTTATTAAGACCAGATCTCCTCCGCTCAAACTCCAGTCAGAGATCAGAGGTTGAAGGGGATCAAATGGCCAGAGATGGCTGGAGGTCCAGAGGATCGCATCCAAAGGGGTGAAGACTTGGCACAGGACTTGTGTGTCACGCCCTAGCACTGTCATGGCCTTCTTGGTCAGAGACACATCAGAGGAAACTGGAGAAGATAGGAGGAGTGGTCTAAGGTGATATTCAGGCTGAGCTATCTACATACAGAGTCGGAGTATATATATGTCAGAGTGACTGCAGATTAGTAATGGAGGGCTATGTAGATATATAAGACAGAGGTCAGATGTCTGAGTGCTGGAGCTGTGCTACACAGTGTTGGAGGGGACAGAGGGGCAAGACTATACTAAATAGAGAACAAGAGACATATGTAAGTAAATCTAAGAGGGATCCAGAGTTATGAAGTTGCATAATTGGTGAGGAATCACCAGAGGGATGAGCAGAGTTGGGTTCCGGAGGTTGGAGTTGACTCGATTGGATTCCGAGATATGACAGTATTTCCCTCTTAGGCCTCAACCCTTGAAGGCCTTAGAAGGTGCTGGCAGAGTCCATTGAAGTTTGTGAGCATCGGAGTGTGAATGGTGGGTATAAGGAGCTCAGCGGAGTTGGATCAAGGCTTGACCTCTAACCACTATCATGTCTGAAATCGGTGACATCAAATCCTGATCAGATGCATGCCTCATTAAGTGTGAGAAAGATGACGATGCCTTGTGGGAGGTGAAGGCCGCCTAATGGAGAAGGTGGATAAAGGCACAGAAGGAGGAGGAGAGTTGGAGGAGGGCAGAGGAGGAGGTGCACACAAGGGTGGAGGCAGGCAGAGCAAGCCATGAGGTGGGTGGCCAAAGAGGCACAGAGGCAGGTGAGTGCGCAGGCTGTCGGGTGGAGGGCAACTGATGGAGGGTGATTGGAGCAGGCAGGTCTGAGCTCCGGAAAGGGGAAGAAGCGCACAGTGGAGCTGGCAGATTGCCAGAGGTGCGAGGACCAGGGTCTCAAGTGTGAGCTCGGGCCTGGCAAGTCATTGTCATGCCTGGCATGTCAGGACATGAAGGCAAGATGCAAGAGGCCAGGGGAGAAGCCAGAGCACCAGAAGCGGAAGAGGTCGGAGGGGTTGAAGAAGTCAGAGCACACACAGAAGAAGGCATGGCGAGAGGCAGAGGGGAGTGGGTCGGGGTTTGGGGTGGATGAAGCCCTTCTGAGGGTGCTTCAGGAGATCTGGGATGTCTTGGTTCATCAAAACCATGCATTCGACCACCAGGAGGCACTGTTGAGCACGTTGGTGCAACTCAAGGCGGAGGAGATTTACAGAGAGATGGAGGGAATGGAGGATGAATGGCAACCTGAGGATGTTGCAGAGGTTGCGGGGGAGTTGGCTGGGTTGGCCGAGGAGGATGTGGAAGCAGCAGAGTGGGTGGAGGGCAAGGAGTCGGAGGGTAATGCAGAGGATCCATAGTCAGTCTGCCTTCAATCCTGTAAATAGCCATTGTTGAAAATATGCATGACTTGGCTGGAATGAGGGGGACGACAAGGGAAGGGAACATCAGAGGAGGCCGGCAAAGGCTGGAGTGAGAAAGGTATGGAGGGAGTCAGAGTCGGATAGGAGAGAATGAAGGGCAGAGGGTGGAGTGAGGAGAGATGAGAGGTGTTGTTGGGAAGTGTGGGAGTGGTTCCTACCCCCCTCTTAGGGTCAATGTCCCAGCATCGACAGGAAAAAGGAAATGGCTGGAAATTGCCAGAGTATGGAGGTATCGGAGGGAGACAGAGTACCATGGAGTGTGAGAAGCGACTCCGAGAGGAGGGATGGAGGAAAAGACAGAGGGGAACAGAGGGGGACGAAGCTACAGAGCACGTCAAGCGACTCTGGGAACAGCAAAGGATGGAGGATGGGGGTCAACGCTTTCTGAGCAGACCAGGTTCCAAGGGCTCCAGGCAATCAGGTTAGGATCTGGAGTGAGCAGATGTTGGGAATGTCAGGCAGTGGTCAGCAAGGTCAGAAGGAGATGGAGAAGTGGAGGAGCAGAGAGGGCAGAAGCATGGAGCACATGGAGCGACTCCGGGCAGAGGTGAAGGGAGGTGGGAGGTGATGCCATCAAGTCTGAATGGCCATGTTCCAAGGTGCTTCAGTTGATCATGTTAGAATCCAGAGCGGACATATGTTGGCAGTATCAGGAGGCAGGTCAGGGAAGTCAGAAAGGAGTTGGAGTGGAGAGCAGAGATAAGGAGGTGCAGAGGGGATGTAGAGTCTGAGGTAACAGCCCTGCAAATGAACAGAAGAAGGTACTCAACTTCTGATGCACAGCAACTGGAGCCAGAGATGAGGAGGGGATGGGAAAAGGGGGTGTGAGTGCTGCACTGGGCAGACACTGGCGAAGGGTGGACCACAGGTCCAAGAATGGAGTGAGGAGTGATCTGGGAGCATGTGGTGCGACCAGAATGCCAGAGGCATGCAGAGTGAATCAGAGATGAGGCAGATGTCAAGGAATGGGGAGGGGTGTGAGCATCACGTGAAGTGAATGCAAGCAAGAGTCAGATGCAAAGTCTGGGGATCTCGAGGGAACCAGAGAGGGGTGGTCAACTGGATGGCTGGTTAGGCCAGAGTGAGCTCAGAGCTCAAAACTGGAGACTGGGGTGACATCAGAGGGGTCGGCATTCTGTTTATAGTCATCATGCAAAGGTGCCACTACAGAACCCTACAATTAACGGATCATTAACAGGCAAGATGGCAGTGCTTGACTGAGCATATCTGGAATTCAATGGGGGTATGCGTGAGGCATCAGAGGTGGTATCCCTGAGATGGAAAAAGTGGAGTTGAGAAGTTGGATGTTGGAGTGCAGAGGTCAGGAGTTCAGAGAGATGTCAGGGGACATGGGGATGGAAATGCCATCAAGGTGCTGGAGGGTTGTAAAACAGGATGGTAACCATCAGGGAGTTCAGAGGACAGAAGATGGGGTCAGAGTTGTGAGGAGATTGGTGTATCTTCAAACGGAGGTGGAGTGAGCTGAGGGTGATGGTACCAGTCATAAGTAATGAATGGATGTGCTGAGATGGAGGTATGAATGGGTGAGGGAGTAGCACAGGCTCCCGAGGGTAAGGTCGGAAGTGCCAGAAATCTATCTTGCAGCCGGACAACTTCAGAGGAACCAGAGTTGGAAGGGAAACACCTTGAGTGACAAAGGTGTTTTAGATTCTGAGGCTTAGAGAAAAGACTTTGAGATGGCAATCTTAACGTGGGCATGAGGGGTCATAGTCAGAGTAGTGACAGTACAAGTGAAAGCCTGAATATACTGTTAAGACCAGATCTCTTCCACTCAAACTCCGGTTGAAGATTGGAGGAACTCGGAGAGAGAAGAGAGAAGGAGTCTAAGATGATATTCAGATTGAGCTATCTACATACAGAGTTAGAGTATATATATGTCAGAGTGACTGCAGATTAGTAATGGAGGGCTATGTAGATATATAAGACAGAGGTCAGATGTCTGAGTGCTGGAGCTGTGCTCCAGGCCAGGAATGAGCCAGAGATGTGCTACACAGCATCGGAGGGGACAGAGGGGTGAGACTATACTAAATAGAGAACAAGAGATATACATAAGTAAATCTCAGAGGAGTCCAGAGTTACAGAGTTGCATAATTGGTGAGGAATCACCGAAGGAATGAGCAGAGTTGGGTTCTGGAGGTTGGAGTTGACTCGGTTGGATTCTGGGATATGACAGGACTTTGGGCAGACATTGCCTGTGACTCAGCATGGTGCAAGAGAGTAGATTGTTCCTGTCACTCTGACTCACTCCAATCTCTGGCTGAACATGTCTGTTCACTAATTACATCAGAACCCTCACCTTGGTGAAGATTCTGGGCTCAACAACTTCTTCAGGTTGGCATCACTGATGGAGATGTCTTTCTTCATGATCATATGAGATATGGCACTGTTACAATCATCTAATCTATGGTATATAAACATCTCACAGGGCTCCCATGCATTACAATTTCCCTAGAAACTCTACATGCAAAGCTGAACTCTATGGCACTGGAGATAGCACAAATTCTATGCATCATCCCACAACCCTACCCATGCATGAAGTATGATATCATATGCAGTCTAGAGTGCTCCAGACCATTCTATGCATCACTCATTACCCTTGCCCTCAAACCTATTCATATACGATCATTCATTCTTCCACAGCCTTTCACATCAAGCATGTACAAGGCTGTAGCATGCTTCCATATGATCTTCAATATATTAGATACATGCACAGATTGCACAGACATCTCAGATTAGTGTACAATATGTACAAACCCCATGTAGTATGTAATGGACATGAATTAAGCCACTAAAGGACAGTCTTGTCCTCTTGGTGATTCCTCAGCCTCAAAAACATCGACTCATCCATCTCACTCCTCTCTACATGACCCTTGAGCGACCTAGAGCCTTCAGTAGTTTTGAGTTGTTTCAGGCACAACCATGGAATCTCTCATCAACTCTATCTATTTCCAACTTCTTGCTGGCAATCAGCAACTCTCCAACCAGTGCTTTCTGGACAGGATGATCCTCCTCCCCACAAATGTCCAAGTGCATCAGATCAATGCCACCATTCTGGGCTCTGTTCTTCCTGAAGACAAGGTGTGTCACTGACAGACAATATAACTACATCCAGGCTAAAGTGCTTCACACCTTCAATCCATCTAGATTTCCCCTGCACAAGCTGGAGTTGAAAGTGGGAGCTCCACTGATCCTGTTTAGAAATTTGAATCCTTTCCATGGTCTGTACAATGGCACAAGACTGAGGCTGGTGAGGTGAACCCCAAGAGTACTGGAGTGTTCTGTGTTGTCAGAGAATGGTGGAGAAAATGTTATGTTTATGTCCAGGATGGCATTGAACAGTGGAATGGAAGCCTCACCAATGCCATTCAGAAGACTGCAATTTCCAGCCCATCTGGCTTATGCAATGACTATCAACAAGGCTCAAGGACAGACAGTGAGACATGTGTGGCTGATTCTGAGCTCTCCTGTGTTCTCTCATGGACAGTTGTATGTTGGACTGTCTAGATCTGCCCATCCAAGAAACATCAAGATACTGTTTCCTGATGAAAAAGAGGACAAGGTTGGAAACATGGTATGGAGTAAAGTGTTTAGAAGACTTGAGGTTTGAAATGTTGTAGATAGAATGATTGATTGTATAAAGATTCAGTTTTTCCCTTTTTACCATGGATGAAAAGCTGAAGATGAAAAGTGAGGTTTGATATGATTAGACTGAGATGTGGACTGACAATATAAGGATTAGAGCCAGATAATGTGAATTCAACACCAGTTCAACATTGAATGTGACAACATGATAAAAGTGAAGGTTTTGATTTACACTACTGTACTGATTGATTGTGAGTATCAGAGCTAAAGCAAGGCCAGCAACAAGGGTGAGCCAAAGGATCACATTTATTATTGACTGTACACATAACATGACATACTTTCATTCTTGCTAAAAGAACTGACTAATGGATGCAAGTGAAGTGCCTTTGGCCCTTTGCTTACATTCACCTCCTGGTGACTTTACTGAAGTCTCTACCAAAGAAACCTTTAGCCACATCTCTCCATCACACCTCTATAATCACCAGATCCACCCTGATGACTCCTTTGTTTTCAAGGTAGGAAAATTCTACCCACCATCCTTCAAAGAAAAAAAAGCCACAAAGGACTTCATTCAAGAAAGTTTTGACTGTGGAAATATCTGTATCCACATTTTCATCAAAGATGATGCCTTTATGAGCAATAAAGGTGGCTTTTCTGTGGTCATCCTGTCAGATTTGTGTGAACAAATTCCTGTGCAACTCTAGATATGGTGTGCACTTGTTCTAAGTTTCAGTGTGTGGTCCTGTACTTGTCAGAGGATTGGAGGGTAAGATTTGAGTCATCTAGACTCAAAGGAATGCAAAGATATCTGTCAGAGTTGACAGAGAGTCAATTATCAAGCTATGGTCAGAAAGAGAGAATGATGACTGCTCTATTCCATATTATGACTGGAGGTATGTACAGGAGATTTAATATAGTATATATACTACAGCTGATCATCAGATTTGTAATGGAGTCAGGAATCTATGAACTAGAGCTGCATACAAATTGTGCAGTTTGTTAGAGCTGTGCTGCACAGGGTCAGAAAAAGGTACAGGATGAGAGACTGACTAAATATAGCACAAGGGAAACAGGAGAGATTTATGGAGGTCTGAAGGAATGGAGTTGCATAACATGTGAGTTGAGGTGGAGGAGAGGTGTGGAGTTGTGGAGTTGTCATGACTATAACAGATCCTCAAAGCCCTTGTCATGTTCTTTGACCTTGTGAACTCCCAGGCTATGTTCCAATGATTTATCACAACTCCATTAGATATATAGAAGTATAGAACAAAGGAAATATGCACTCTCCCACATCCCTCTCACACTAATCCATTATTCCTTCACTTTTCCATTTCAACAAATCAAATCTCATGTGACCTAATCACTCATCTTTTCTTCTCCTCCAGCTACAATTCTTTGTTGGTTGTGATCAACCACAAGCTTAATAAGGGGGTAATTTTTTTCTCCACCAAGAAATTCATCACCATCAAGGAAATAGCCACCTTCTTTTGCCACAAAGTCCTTCTCAGATTGACAAAATCATTTCTGCTCAAGGCCCTCAGTTAACCCAGATGACTGCTAAACTACAATTCATCCCTTACCACCCCCAATCTGATGAGTAACTCAAATATATCAATCAAGACATTGATATGTACCTTCACATCTTCTGTGTTTCAAACAATGGTTTCTAGATCTTTCAGGTTACACACATCAAATTTTTCCATAATCACCAACCTCACTTCTTCACTGGCAAATCACCATTTTACCTGATGGGCTATGAATTCCATGTTGTACCCACTGTATTTCCTAATTCCAATCTTTCTGCCATTGATTTCCATTTAAAGTTCCTGGCTGATGTGAGAAATGAATCCCTCATTGCCCTTGAACTCACCTGCCAAGGTATAGCATCATAAATCAAATGCTTGTTTACTCCATTTGCTAAAGAAGATAAAGCTTGGCTAAAAGCAAAAAAAAAACATCTGTCATACCATTTCCAATTAATCTTCAACTCCAACTTTCAGAAGCTTGGAAAATACCCCTGGCCTTTTGTGCTTTCCTCTCATCACTCTATCACAAAAACTAATACAACTCAGAACTGCTCTAGGCTGCTTTCAATATTCAAGGAGGGAGGAATGAGTCAACACCATAGATGCCAAGGTTAACATCAAGAGGACAAGACTGCCCTTTGACTGTTGCATTCTTGTCCTTTATATATTCTACATGTGGATTCTATGTAAAAATTGGATATGGAAAAGGCATGGTGTGGAAGAATATACAATCATATATAAATAGCAATAAGGGTATGAAATAATATCAGTCATGGAAGATGCATAAAAGACAAAAGAACATTGTAGGAAGGTCTGAAATGCATACAATGACATACCAATCGAACAAAACTGGATTTTGTGACTTGTGAAGAGTTTTAAAGACAAAATACAAAGTTCTGAACCGATTCTCATGCTTCTGGTGCACTTCTAGTTCTAAAACTGTTCTGAAATTCCCATGCTATCATAACACTTCTGAGATTCTGAGATTCTGAGGTTTCGAATTTGAAATCATTGCTTCAAACATTCTAAATGTGATTGCATGTGTGAGAAGGGATTGAAAATGACTGTAACAAAAACCCTGTTTATGGATCTAATTTACAAAATTGTCACTGAACCTGGTAGACCGTGAGAAATAATATCCAAATCCATCTCTGTGGAACTCTATCCTTCAACATTTTTCTCATCTTATATGTAAAAAGGATATTTGGCCGAAAAAACTTCTGAATCTCAAATGAAACTTACAAAATATAGAGTGGGGTCTGGAATATTCCAAAAGACTCCACCCCACCATCTTTTCTCCTTCTTTTCCTTCAAACAAAAACCATCACTTAACAAGACACCCACTTCAAATATAAAAACAATATCTTCCTCCCCCACCATGACCACTTTCTTCACTCTTATACAGTAGATACTGTCTTCTCTTCCTCATCTCTCTCTTCCAGTATCATATAATTCTTGTTCACCATTACCATCCCAATTTAATGCACTACCACATTCGCTGATGGCCAACCTGCATGTCTCATTGCTAGGACTGACCTCCCCATTTGATTGCAAACTGTAGGAAGCCAGAGGCTCCTACAGTGATATCCTCACATCCTTCAAGTTCTCTGACCTCTTCTTGAATCCTCCTATCCCATTTTGGAACTCAATTCAGATAACCCATCTTTCCATGGCAGAACTCTGACCTCAGAGGACTGAACCTGAGTTTCCTCATTCTGAATAAGTTACCTATGAGTCATAGTTGTGTTTTCTAGTTGGAACATTGCTTTATTTCACTTCTACAATTATTTTTGCATGTTTCTGTTCTAATACAGTCTTGTGAATGCTACTTAAAGGTTTGTATTTAAAACTTGGTTTCACAGTGAATGACCACCATCGGCCATCCATTCAGAGTCTCTGAGTTCAAATTCCTTCAACCTCCTTCAACTTCTAGTTGCTTTCTTGACCCTATTTAATGGCAAGCTATCGGACTCTTGTTTTCTAACTCTTTGTGGACAATGGTGAGCCATCTCACCTTTTTTGTCTCTTCTTGCAATTTTCTGGGTTGAGAACTACACTTACATTTTATTCATTAACTTGGAAATTACACTCCGGAGTTTCTAGGATTTTTACACCATCACCAAGATGCTCTCCATACTGCCATCTTTGCTTCCACATAATCCTGTTAATTCAGTAATTATCCCCATCTATGCCCATGAGCCTTATCAAGAACTCTCAGATAACTGCTATCTGATACCCATGAAAGAAAGGCTCATCTACCTTCAATTTCAATGACTCTCCTTGATGGCAGAATACCTTCTCAGCCCTGGCATCAACTTTTCTCCTGCAGCCCATATATGCCATCACCTTGAGGATGTGAGAATAAGATACAAGGTCAGCTTCTCATAATGCTACATCAGTCAGAGATGAAAGAATTTCTGATTTGCTTAGACTGCTACCTGAAAAATTTAGATGAATTCAGGAATCCACATACTCACTCATGTCACCATCCCTCTGATCTGTGCAGAGCTTGCCATTGTTGAGAGAAAGAAGGCCACTGGATGGGCAACAATGGAGAAACATCTCTCCTCTGCTTTCCACTTCCAATATTATGAAAGTTGCCACCACTGCAATTGCCTTGCCATTGATAAATAAAATTTCATCACCATGAGTGTTCCACCTGTTATTAAATCTTTCCAAACCCCACCCAGGTTTACTGCCCTTTTTGCTACTGCAAACCAGTCCCTTTTTCACTGAGTTGTTTAACCTCATTTTGAAGTTCAAGAGGCTCATCATTAAATGCTTGTGGGCAGTATATATAATACAGGCCATGTGTGGTCATGTTTGTGTCCTGACATCCATGCATGATAACCATGGAAGGTCATAGAATGTCATAGAATCTGATGGAAGGTCATGAAATGTCACAGAAGCTTTCGTTAGTGTATCAGTCAGCAGTATTGGTGATGGATCAGTTAGCATGCCATATAATTGGCCATGTTGCATGTGACCTATGATGTGACCTGTGATAGTGACCTGTGACATGAAGTCACATGATCCCATTTGTGCATGAAAAGTCATGAAAAAATAGTAGAAAAATAGGGAAAGATGGGAAATATATATATATCATGTTATAAGCCATGTTAGAGCTGTGTTCCATATTGTAACATTGTCAGCAGCCCCATGAGCAGCTTTGTAGACATGGACCACAGAATGTAGTCCCTTCATTTAGTGTGGGATTTCTTTCTATATCTGACACACAGATGGTGCAGTGAGCATTCACAAAAATGATTGAAAAACTGAGCTTATCAAGGTGCTGAATTGTTAGGGTCATGCAGACAAACTCCAGTGTATCTCCGGAACTCCAGAGATATCAATAGGACCTTGGCTTCACCTTATGTGGTGTGCCACTATCCAAGTCTTGGTGTACAGTCCTGTATTTGTTGGAGGGTTTGGAGGTGTGGAGATGAGTCAGAGTGACTCAGAGCAGAGGAAGGTACAGACCATGGAAACTAACTAAATAAGAAACAAAGAGATGACGTACATATGTACAGAGGTCCAGAGGGTTGAGGGTGCATAATTGGTGAGTTGTCACCAGAGGTATGAGCAGAGTTGGTTCCAGAGGGACCAGAGTTGTCACAGATCTGACATGAATTGACATAAGTGTGTACCCAAACCTTTAGTGAAAACAGAATTTCCATATATCACAGATGAGACATGTTTCATCTATTCAGGACTTCAATGATTATGTTACAAATAGCAGTGGCCTAAAAATTCTGGCAGTTGTTAGCTACAATGGATTTTAGAGAGTTGGACTCAAAATGATTGTGATAAGAGGATATTTGGTGGGTGATAACAGAGTTGTAGAGTTCGACCTGCTAGCTATCTTGGTTGACACAAACTTTCATTGCAGTATTGCAGTGTTGATGTTGAAGGGGACACATTAAGTGCAATCCACAGTGCCACAGCCATCTGCATCAAGAACCTTATCATTTGACAGAGTTCTCAGTGAGTGAGAAGTAATTGTCCTCATTGATGCTGCTATCAGTGTCTTAATTATCTAAAGACTCAGCAGAAAGGAGTTCTGGAATAGGGTTATCATCCACACCAGAATCATTGAAAATGCTATGTTCTTCATTAGTATCTGCTGAAATGCATGTGCTGATCTCAGTAACACAGGGAGAATTTTATTTTTTTATTTTTCTTTTGATTGCTGTTAGAGTCATGTGGGAGAACTCCAGTGTATCTCCAGAACTCTGGAGATATTGATAGGACCTTGGCTTCACCTTATGTGGTGCACCACTATCCAAGTCTGTGATATCTGTGACAACTCTGGTCCCTCTGGAACCAACTCCACTCATACCTCCAGTGACAACTCACCAATTATGCACCCTTGACCCTCCGAACCTCTGTACATACCATACATCATCTCTTTGTTCCTTATTTAGTTAGTTCCCACAGTCTGTATCTTCCTCTGATCCTGTGAAGCACAGCTCTGGTGAACTGTGCATCCTGTGCACTGCTCTGGTTATGTTTTCTCTGAACTCAGTCTTACCAATATATATGTACATACTTACTCATCCGTCTCCTCTGTAGTATATATAGTGTACAAACCCTCTGTAATGACTTCAGTTGTGATATCGAACAGACTAGACATCCTCTGATACTCAGCTTGATGCTAGACTTCCATTGCAACCCAATGGTAATCCTTTCTCTGCTCTGAGTCACTCTGACTCATCTCTGCACCTCTGAACCCTTTGACAAATACAGGACTGCACACCAAGACTTGGATAGTGGCATGCCACATAAGGTGAAGGCAAGGTTCTATTGATATTGCTGGAGTTCCAGAGATACACTGGAGTTTGTCTGCATGACCCTAACAAAGTCTCAGGGTTGTGGTCCTTTATTTGCAGAGGGTCAGAGGTGTGGAGTTGAGTCATCTAGACTCAGAGGAGGATTGGGATATCTGTCAGAGTTCGGTGGAGAGCCAAGCATCAAGCTGATCGAGAGAGAGAACATTGAGTACTCAATTCAATATCACAACTGGATAGGTACAGCAGAGATGGTACAGAATATATACTACAGAGGAGCATCAGATTTGTAAGAAAGTCATAACAGATGAGTAATGAAATGGAGTCAGGGATCTATTAACCAGAGCTGCGCACTGGTTGTGCAGTTTGCCAGAGCTGTGCTGCACAGAAATGAAGAAAGGTATTGTGAGAACTAAATAAATAAGGAACAAGGGAGTCGCATGAGATATCTATATAGGTTCAAAGTTACAAGAGTGCATAGTTGGTGAGTTCTCACCAGAGATATGAGTGGAGTTGATTTTGGAGGGACTGGAGTTGTCATGGATATGACAGTTGCAATGATAATGATCTGAAAACTTGTGTTGGTCAGATCTGCAGATCCAGCAGAGTTTGAGGGCATTAGTGAGATTTTCCAAGTATGATGGCATACTGCACCTTCTTTTTTCATGCCCACAGTCAAAATGCTTAGGAGTGGAAGTGGCCATGACTTCATTATGATTGTGATCACAGTCCTTTATGTCATGATGCTGATGCAAGCAAGACATTTGCCATTCACCCTCTTAAATGAGAATTAAAATAAAGAGGCCCACTGAGCATGATATTTTATGAGATGCTATAGAAATGGGTTGCTGTGGGCTGGCTGGAGATAAAACTGGCAGAGAGAGTGGGAAGGAATAATATGACCATTTAGTAGTAATTCTTCTTATCAATAAAAACACTGACAGTTGTGAGCTCCTTGCATTTAGTATGAAGGTCATTGTTACAGCTGACCTTGGGGAGGGCAGGCATAGAACCATTGGGTCTACGGTCTTAACTGTGGACAAGAAGGTGATGGAGCTTGACAATTGCAAGACGTCTACAAGGATCCTACCTACTAGCGAGGTTCAGCAACAAGGGGTGCTACTGAGCTAACAGTGGCCAAGGTACTTCTGAGTTAATGGTGGACAAGGAGTCTGCCTATGATTGAGGACAGATGACAAGGACTTCTGAGTTAACAGTGGTGACAAGGAGACCTCTAGGCAAGGTCGACGATGGGAACTTCCCACTTAAGGGTGATTCACAGCAATGATGAGCAAGAAGGTATTAAAGGCTACCCTTGGGCCTGTATCATGGAGTGGGAACACCGATGTATTCCAGCAGTGACAAGGAGGACAAGGTAGGAAACGGTAAGACTAGACTAAGGAGCATAGATGCGATGATGTGGGTTTATATATGTAAAGGAATTCAGGGCAAGCATAGAACATGAGGAAATATGGTGGAAGGAATTGCTGATGGAGCAAGTGGATCAGGTGTGATGGGAATGGATGGTGAGTCATGATATTGTAGTCAGTGATGAAAAGAAATAAACGTCCGAGTTGGGACTTATACCCATGTGTATGTAAGCATTTAGTTCAAGGAAAAGTGTAGTCTGGGATAAATTGTAACAGTCATCAAGAAAATAGCAGACTTCCTGACCTTTCATTAGGAATGAGTTCAGAAATGGACAACAGGTTCATTTATACATATGTGCTCTTCTCAGTATATTCCTGGATTACACATTACAGTCACCCATAGCCATTTGTGGCAATATGCTGTGATGTAGAAACATGGGCCAGATAGAACATGACAAGAAAGATATTCATGATCCACCACTTGATGATTACACTGGGTTGGAGATTCAGATCATTAATCATATCCTTAACATACTTAGCATCCATCTTGACCATCAGCTTGGCAATGCCAAAAATGAAATCCTAACTGCATAAAGTGCATGAAAGGGATCATAAATTTTCAGTATAGTCTACAAATAACACCACTCAATGTCCATAAAACTAATCAGTCTGAACTGGTTCAAATACCACTTGTTATTCTGCTCTTCCTCAGACAGGAAGTATTCAATGGTGTGTTAATACCCAGGATCACTTTATATTTGAATTTGGAGTCTAAACAATGCAAAGCAGGAGAGGTGCAGATTGCATCCTTTAGATGCCACATTGTGATCTGCTGAGTTTTGCCCCAATCAAATAAAGTATTCCTCTGGGTTAAGTTGACTGACAGATGCAATAGAAGTGAGGAAATGTGAACTGCTCCACACATGCCTAAGAATTCATGTATCTGCATTAAGGTTTGATATTCAGCCCAATCATGGACCTTGTCTTTTTGATAAATGTGTCCATTAACAGTACAATTGTGTCTGATTATTGTAGGATCCAGAACTGCAAGGACAAAGCTTCTAATGCATCAGCATTTTGTAACCACTGGAGGATGTCATGAACAACTTGACAATGCTCTCAAAAAAAGTGGTGGATCCCTAAATTGTCAGAGATCATTTCATAGAACCATTTAGTTGTTGATACTGGGTGGTAACATATTTGACCAGTAGATCATAAATCAGGTGATAGGTAAAAAAAAAGGAATCTCACCCTGCAGAACAAAGGCCATATCTGCCTCATATATCCATATTGTTGTTGTGTACCCCATTAGAATAGTGAAAACATGATGAGAATCCATATGACTGTTGAAAGTCATGAGATCTCAAAAATCTGAATGAAGCAGGCAATGATTGTGTCTGGAAAAGAAGTCTATCATCCAATGAGAGCTATGTGAAGTATTTGACAAAAAGAGAAGTAGGAAATTCTTGAATCATAACCCCATTAAAAGGCAGGGCAAAATTTGTCCTGTTTGTGGATGATGAATTAGCAGGACTGTTATGCAGCAGTGAATGGCTTATATGTGCTACATGCAATACAGTATTCTATTTAACACACCAGGAATATTCTATAACATTCAAGGTGTTGAATACAGTAGAAATAGGTCAGTAGTTCAGAGAAAGAAACTGAAGGAATGAAGCATCCATTCAGGAATAATTACAGGTAGAAGACCAAGGAAAAGCTACTGCATGATTTATATAATGTCTTAATGGATGAGCTCAAAGAGCTTCTATATACCATATAAATGGCTAACTTTGATTCTTCACAGATCAGGACAGAAGGAAAGAAATCTTGATATACAGTGAGCTCAAAAACCTTTTCAATGTTGGCCTTATTTGTAGTGTGTAATGCAGACTGCCTAACCCTGTGAGAATTTCGCTTAGTTTTGGAGGATTTATAAATAGTACATACTCTTGGCTATTGAATCCAACCCCGGGTCATGCAATTGAATTCACACAGTGTGGAGGTATGGCCATTTTAAAAATAGTGATGTCATTGAAAGGGTTTTTGCACTGTTGCCTTTACAAGGGTACTTGGGTATTGTTAGTACTTCATATAGCCTCCATTTGCTTTCAGCAATGCTTGAATCCTTATATGCATGGTTTCAATTAGTTTTTGACACTCCTCAACTGGTATTCCCTCCACTCCTCTTTAACCCTTTCCACAATTCATGAATCTCACTAGAGGGTTTTTCATGCCACGCAAGCCTCCTTTTGAGATAACCTGGGAATTCCATCATGTGATGCAGGGATCAGTATGGTAAGTACTATTTATAACACCACCAAAGCTAAGCGAAATTCCCACAGATTTAGGCAGATTTAGGCAGTGTGCAGTACACACTACAAATGAGGCCAACATTGAAAGGGTTTTTGAGCTTACTGTATATCATAGTGTCTATCTACTCTAAATACATTCAGGCTGCTGTATGTATCTGTATGTGATGTATTCAGAATCAGGCTGATAATGTCAGTATGACATCAGAGGAACTGTCATGTTACTCCACTTATTTGAAATAAGTGGGGTTGGATATAGGTTAATCCAACACAGCACTTGTGAAGCATAGAAAGCTCCAGACCTATGACATCATATCTGAGTCATAAAAACTGCATCTAGATAGTCATGTGGTTGATTCTTTTGAGAAGTGCAAAGGTCACACTCTCATTAGTGATGCCTGATATTAGTCTTTCATTAGGTATGACTCATCACTAGGTTATGCTTAATGCTTGACCTGATTCTTTAGTAACATGAATAGTGTATTGTCACTATGGTCTGCCTGTATTAAAAGAGCACAAGACCTGGTGTTCAATTCATGGAATCTCAACACTTCTCCTCACTGGAATGTTATGTACTTGAAAGATATGGAATGAGTTTCAAAGCCTTTAAGTTTCCTTGAAATTTGACATTTTCCAGATTCTTGATGAAGATATCTGCAAATGTTTTGTGATTTCAACATAGAATATTTCATTTTATTTGATTTCAATGGCATCTCAGATGTAGTGATCATAAAAATATAACACCTTGATTGTCCATACATAGGGGAATTGGCTTGAGTGGAAAACCTAGTTCTTTGAATGGGATTCTCATCCAGACTATTCGCTTTTCCACTTCTATCATTTAAAAGTATTCTGCTTCAGTGGAGAAGAGTCTGACATGTTTTTGTCATCTTGAGAGCCATGAGATTATTCAGTTTTCAAGGAATATACACAGCATATTCAGTGGTGGATCTTGATGTTTCTACATCTTCAGCCCAATCTGTGTCAGAGTATGTTATAAGACCATTTTGAGGACCATTTGCAGAGTTTTTGATGCACAGTTTTTTGTGTTGATGACACATAGTCAACTACTCAGATCACCTTCTGCAGGTGGTCTTCTGTTGAATTTGCAGAGAACTGTGACATTTTGGTTACTGCAAATTCAATGTCTGGTCATGTTTAAAGCATTAGAAAAAGAGAACTGCACCCATTAATGATTGAAAAAGGCCTTGAATCTTGGGATCAGGTTTTTCCTGTGTAGATGGAATAGGATTATATTGAGAGGGTAAAGGTGTTGAAACTCTTTTGCAGCTCTCTTGACCAAAATGCTTGATGACTTTTTCAGCATAGGCTAGTTGATCAAGGATAAGGGTTCATTTCATTTAATTCTAATAGGTATTACTTTGCATCTTCAAGATCATTGCATATCCATTTCTTCATGAAGCATTCTTTTTTTTTGATGACTAGTGCTTTTTCACTATCCATGAAAAGTGAATCATCAACATATATCATAGTGATGATCAAAATCTTTCCCTTTTTCTTCATATAAACTCCAGTATCATAGCCTTTGATAGCCAAATTTAATTAGAGAAGCATGAAGTGCCTTTTTCCATTGGAGCACAGCTTGTTTTTGTCCATATATGGTTTTATTTAATAGACAAACTTTTGAGGGATTCTTTGAATCTAAAAAGCCTTCTGGTTGTGTCATGTAGATCTCTTCTTTATGATCTGCATATCAAAATGCTATTTTGACATCTTGTGCTAATATTTCCCAATCATGTAGTGCTGCTAAAGCTAGAAGGAACCTGAGTGTCACAAATTGAGTGACAGGTAAAAAGGTATCTTCAGTCCACACTGAAGATTTATGTGAAGCCTTTTGTCACATATCTTGCTTTGACATGGTTGGCTGTTCTGCTAACAAAAACCCATCTTCCTTTCATTGGTTGATGGCCCCTTGGCGAATCTACAAGCTTTCAGACATTTCTGTCATGTAAAGATTTTATTTTCACTTGACATACAGCCTGCCATGCTTTTTGTTGTTTCTGTGATGGCTGGACAATTTCTTTGTACTGGATTCACACATTCCAGTTAGCAGATCCTGTCACTGGTGCTGCCAGTAATTCACTTATCCAACCATGTGATACAATCATAATTTGTCCATCTTGTCTGATGTTTGACACTTGTTTGGCTTAATGTTGAGTGAATGAGCTGAACATTATTTCATACAACTATTCTCAACCTTTTTGATTGATTGGTTCTTCCATTTCTTCATCCTGAACTTGCTCATTCTGAATTTCTACATTCTTTTTAATATGGATTTTCACTGAAGCATGAATTCCACATTATTCAATATCTATAGTTTTAAGATCTCATAAGCAGAATCTGGTTGAATTCTTTCTTGAGCTATTCTAGTAGACCTTCAAATGGGTTCTTGAGGAGTTCTAAAGATTTGTTCACATTCTCTTCTTGTAACATAATATTGATAAGAATGTGGTGTAAATCTCACAAGGGATTCATCTTCAGTTTTCCTTGGTGGCATCCAGTCTCTTCTCTTCATTGAATCAGATTCTTCTGATTCAGTTACTTATTGTTGTAGAAGTACCTTTTGTTTTGCTTTGTGTCTGTCTATGTCTTCTCTTGATGTTGAACATTTCCTTTCTTGTCTAAAAGGAGAGGAAGGCACATAGCAGTATGAAAGTGGTGGTTGTTCCTTTTTTTTTGGAGTTGAGAGTTTCTTTGAAGAAGTTGGTGATATGCTTGAGAAAGTGGAAGATAATGTGTCTGGCCGATTGCCTGAGATGTCTTCATCACTAGTTGTACTGTCTAGTGGTGCTTGCAGTTGATTGAAATTTCAATTTGTTCTTGGTATTGGTAGATGTGTCATCAATTTTCAAGGTTGCGCTGCTATTTCTTGAGATTCTTGATCTTCTTGATAAATAAGGGCATCATTTGCTATTGTTTCTTTAGCCTCTACTGGAATTTAAATTGGTTCATCTTCTTGGCCCTCGAAGCAGTGAGAAAACACAGATTTACTGAGAATGGCATGTATAGAGTCAAAGACTCTTTTTCTGGTCATTCACCCAAATCAACAGCATTAGGTGTTTGATATATAATCTATAAAGGTGATTTCTTCAGCCTTTGAACTGAGCTTATCTTTTCTTTTTTCTGAGGTAATATAGGCAAATGATTTGCAATCAAATACTCAGAAGTAAGAAATATCTAATTTGTTAGCACCTACCAGATAAATTCCAACTGTGATCCTCACACCTCTGCATCTCTTTCAATACCCCCCTATGTTACCTCTGACTCTGACATCAGCGATCCTTTCCTCTGTCAGACCCATACTGATTGATCCAGATGCTATTTCCCTTGTATTTTTCTCCATTCCTCAATCCCCATGTAGAATGAGAGTAGGAAGTGAAAGTAGATGCTCTTTTGCTTTTGGAGTGTACAAGACTTTTTCTAGGGTAACTGGAGGTTTATCATCCTGTTGTATAATAACCTTTCCAGGTCCATACCCTATTAAAGGTGAATTGTTGGCAGTTTTAGCATACCAAGTTTTGTTACCTATGTGGGCAAAATCATCTATAAATGATGAAAGATAATCAGACCATCCACTGTCAACCCAGTGATCCAGTCTGTGATTGTAGAAATGTTTTGTATTGGGAAATATGTGGCTGAGCCATTCTTTCCCATGTTCTTGTCTCACTGTGTCCCATCACCATAAGTTGATTGCTCTCCAAGGTTTATATCACAATCAGCTGGATATCCTATGTCTAGATCGAAATAATCATTCCTTGGGTAATACCCAGGGACATTCCAGTTTGGATGGTAATAATTAAAGCTGAAAGAACCATAGGGTCTATGATGATCTGCACATCAGTGAGGTTAACCTTTCCACATTACATTTTCTGTTTGATCTGTCAATCCTCCTCAAAATAGAATCTGCTTCCTTTTTCCTCCTTTTTCCTTCCTCTTGTTGTGTACTAGAGATTCTTGTCCCTCTCCTTCCTTTTCATTAGAAGAATCTCTGCCTTCTGACAGTGGGTCTCCACAATAAAGTAGGTTAGAATAAGAGAGCATGCTTCAGGATATGAAAAAACTTACTAATGAGCATAGGCTCTTCTGGAAGCAAGTTGATAGATGGAACAGGTGATGCTGCTGATTGAATGAGTGTTGGTGGTGTGGTGAATGAATAATTTCATGGTTGATATAATGCATCAGCCATATTCATTCTGGTTTCTTCATCCTGTTCATCACTGAGGGTTGTGCTGAGTTGGTTAGGACAGTCTCTAATGTCAACTTCTTCTTCATCCTCTATAGCATCAAAGAAGTGTTCTGCATCTTCTTCAAATTCTGCTTCATTAACCATTTCATCAAAAAAATTTTACCATCTTGCACCAGATCCTCATCCTTTGCCAGTCTTTTGTTTTGGTTTTGATAACCAAAGCACCAGGTTTGAACCCTTTCTTTCTCTGGGTTTTTGGCTCATTTTTACCTTGTGTGTGCTCACTGAAGCTCTGTCCCATGGTTTGAGTTTGTTGTTTATTTTGTTGAGTTGACCCTCTCTTGAAAGGATTTATTCTATTTGCAGGTGGATTTGATGCTTCTGCAACAGCCTTGTTATGTCCATTTAAAGGACATTGTATTCCTTTATATGATTTATCTCTGCAAGAATAGCATTATGGACTTGATCATGAGTGAGATTGGTGATGGTAATAGTGTTGAGATCCTGTGAATCGAACACTTTAATACAGGCAGACCATAATGGTACTACACTATTCATATTACTAAAGCAACAGGTAAAGGATTAAGCAACTCAGTAATGAGTTTGACTTAATAGAAGATTAATTAAAAATGTAATCTTATTACACTTCTCAAAATGATCCACCACATGACAATCTAGATGCAGTCTTTATAACTCAGCTATGATGTTGTTGATCTGGAGCTTTCTGAGCTGCACAACCGGAGTGTTGGGTCAACCTAGATCCAACCCCACTTATTTCAGATATGTGGGACAGCATGACAGATCCTCTGATTTTATCCTGACATTATCAACCTGATTCTGGATAGATTACACACAGATACATACAGGATCCTGAATGTATTTAAAGACAGTAAGTGCCATGATGTAATAAGAACAAGATTCATTTCTCCCTTGAGATGAAGCTTCTAAGGGGTTGGTCTCATTAATCTTGACTAACCTGAACTTGGTCACAAGAACTTTAGCCTCTGTCTTGGTGAGCATCCTCAGCTCACCTCTCTCTTCTCTGCCCTGCACAACAGAAGTACCTTTGTACCCTCCTGTTAGGATTGTGTCAAGTTTGACACAGGGTGATTGAAGTGTTTAGGGAGTCAAACCATGCAGTGCATGGTTCTAGCTGACTCAGCTCAACCATCTCCTGCTAGTTCAAGTTTTTTGAAGAGGGTGTGAAGACAGTTTGTGTCCTTTGCAAACTGTTCAACATTGTCTGTTGTTGAGATCAGTGTGAATGC
>JBBPTO010000219.1:0-40475 GCA_038094155.1 Pulveroboletus cf. aberrans | reverse complement strand
TAGCAGGTCTGAGTCTGAGACACGATACAGTCCGGCTGCGTCGGCCCGCCGACGACGACGTCGCTGTCCTGCGTGTAGGTCCGAGTCTGGATCTCTCCCCCCCGGTCATCGTCGTCCGTTCGGATATCTTCCGGGGGGTGACAAGATGGCGACAGACCCTGATGCTGCCACTTGATGTCTTCCACGCCTTGACTGATCTGCCGGACCTTGACTTCATGCGGCGGCGAGACGCTCAGCGTGGGGGAACACGGATGGGACGGTGGTGTCTGCGAGCGTGACCGGCTCTGGGCCGGGTGAAGCAACGGATCTAGCGCGTCTTCTTCCAGCGTCGCATCGAGGTGCACTCGACCCTTTTTCGCAGGCGATTTCACGTCGAGCGCGTGCTGCAGGAATTCGAGAAGCCGGGGATGCGTGTTTGGGGGTACGAATTTTACGTCAACGATTGTGCCACGGCGGAGCGACGAAAAAGAAAGGGCATACGTACGGCGCTGGGTGCAGTCTTGGGTGTCGCAGGCTCGAGGGAGACCTCCCGCTCCCGTTTCCTGGAATGTGCGAATTCTGTTGCGAGGTGCGTTTGAGGGGCCGGATTGAGGATGAGTCAAGGTGTGGCCGGTCTGATAAAGCAAAGGAGGTTGCAGCCGGACGAACGCACCTGTAAGGTCGCTTGCGTCGGGCGAGGGAGACGGCGAGGGTGGCGAGGGCTTGCGTGGGGTGTCGACGTGCACGGCGTCGTCGACGGTGTCTGCCATCGTGCGCCGGTGGTCTGTGCGTTGCGTGTGGTGAGGGCGGGAACAACAGGCGCAGCTGACAAGAATGCACTCGGCACAACCCGATCACAACAAAAACGCCCCTCTCCGTTCTCGTACGAAATACATCTAGCTAATTACTACACAACTTGTGCCGCCGCTCGTCCGCGATCGTCAGCATGTCCACCAGATTCGGCTCGAAAACGGGCTTCGTCAGGATGCTGCATTCCAGGTCAGCATATCTCTCGAAAACGACCAGGCTACCCACTAGTCCACGCCCGCCTCGAAATACTCCTTCTGGTCCCCGATCAGTGCATTCCCTGCGTCCCGTCAGCACCACGCAGCGTCCGGAGCGCATGCGCCTCACCAGTCACGCCGACGACAAAGTCGTGCCGGCCCATCTCCCGGAGCTTTGCCACCACCTCCAGTCCGGACATGATCGGCATCTGGTTGTCCAGGAACACCACGTCGTACCGACTCGTCGTCGCCACATCCTCATCCAGGTCCTCGAGGCGCGACGAGTCTTGCCCTCGTCTGAGCGTCCTCCCGACGATCATCTCCAGCGCGATCTCCCCGTTCTCCGCTGTCGAGACATGGCAGCCGAGTCTCGAAAGCGTCCGTGACATGATTGTTCGCGTCAGCCGGTCGTCGTCGACCACAAGCACGATTATGGGCGGCACAAACACACAGGATGAACCCTTTCGCAATGAAGGTGGCGGCTTACCCTTAACTGGCGATTTCAGGTCGCTTGCGGGGGATTCCACGGGTAAGGGGAGCTGCGAGAATATCATTTCTATTGGGTCCGTGGACCCTGAGTCAGGGGATGGCAATGGGCTCCTGTTCGTTTGGACACAGTTCTTGGAATCCGCTGTAATCGAGCTGCTACTTGGCACAGGGTCCTTGACGAGAGAATACGGATATTCGTAATCCGATATGTCGGATGGCCCGTCCACTGTGGAAGGCAGCGGAGGGCCAAGTTGGGTCCCAGAAGAGAGCTCCCCAATGGTTCTCGTTAGTACATGTGATCCGGACTCGTCGCTCGTATGCGGCAACTGCAGCTCCACCAGGCCTCCTACGAATGAACTTCGATCTCAGGATCCAGGGAAACAGGGGATCACATACCCTGATCCATAAGCGACTCCATTGCCTTTGGTCTCGATGCCGGCCGCGAAGACCGGTTCTGGAGCAGATCAAAGGAAAATGAACCCTCAAAATCAGGCGTGTGCTTTTCGCTGAGCGCAGATTCAGGTTCCGGCGAGTCGACAACTTTGACACCAACGCCCAGCGCTGTTCCGTGATTCCCATGCCAAACAATGTCGTGATAAGAATCATAACAGCAGAAGTGAGGTCCTGATGACGAGACGTAGATAAAGTGTGGTACATACGCAGCTCGACCCAGAACGTCGACCCATGCCCGAGTTTCGAGTGCACTCCAAGGCGGCCTCCACTCAATTTCACGATTTGACGCACGAGGGCGAGCCCTAGCCCCGTACCTTTCCCACCTTGCTGACGGCCCTGTTCGGTTTGATTGAATGCGGCTATGAGTGGAGCGAGAAGTCACTACCAAAGCGGTTCGAAACTAGGGAAGGCTTACTAAACAGCTTCCCTTGTGTGATCTCGCGGGGTTGTATGCCATTACCAGTATCAGTGACCTCAATACGCACAACTATTCTCTTCAAGGGAGCCTTGCGTCGTAACGCAGAGTCATCGTTGGCTTCTACCTCTCTGCCGGGCCCAGTGAGTGTTGGAGCCACTTCATCTCCGGGAGTCGCCAAGACTTGCTCAACGGAGTCGTCCAACCCTGTCGAGTATCGTGGGAGACAATTTGGTTCAGGGTGGAGATGGGCAGGGAATACGAGACGGGTCGTACAAGTCACACGCCCACCCGCAGGCGTGAACTTGCACGCGTTACTGTTCCCTTGTTGTCAGTCAAGGTTCTCAGAGAGGCCCAGGTCCTCACCTTGCAAGGTTATTGATAATCTGACGGAGTCGTATGGCATCCCCGAGGACGACCCCGTCTCCCTCATCGCTTATGGTCCCTGGGTCTTCTCCTGCAGCTTCGCAAGCCGCATAACGTGCGACCTACAAAAATCAGCTGACGACCGTAATTGGCATGTACATTACTGACTTCATCAATGGCCTTGTCCAAATGGGTCACTAGTTCAAGATTACGTGCGTCTGTGGCCATCCGCAAGGGTATGAAGAGGGTGCGTATGACTGCATGGAATGCATATGGTTTAGACAAGATTTCAAAACGCCCACTATCCATCCGATTGCTGATAACATTATCAACATCGATTTCGGTCGAGTTCACGGGAACTTACAAGTCAAGTATATCATTGAGTACTTCCTCAAAAATCGGTCACAAGCACGGTGGATAGATTCGTGGGAAAATTGACCTTTGGACATCATTATCAAGCTTCCTCCAAGTGCCCTAAATTCGATCTCTTGCGCTTTTGATACCGCGCCGGATGCCTCCATATTCTGAACCGCCAAGACTGTGCAGGAAGTTAGCGGGAACGTGGCTGCTTGCCATAATATGCACATACGCGCTGTATTTAGAGGTACCCGGACCTGTGCTATGCGATAAGTCAGGAGAACAGAACTCATCAACAAAAGCAGTACTCATCATGAAAGACATAGCTAAAATTCCCATCAGTCACTCGGTGAAAAACACCATGAAATAAAAGATTCACGATGTCAATCGACGCTTCGAGTCTGCTTCCTTGCGTTCATTGATCTGCGCTTTTTGCGTTTCTTTGAATTGGACTTTGAGTTGCTCACGAAGAATGAAAAGTCTCCTCTCGGACTGCGTGCCTGTCAGCACTGGATCGATCAGATGAAGCTCACTTACGTTCTCATGATTGTAGTGGACAAAGAGAAGAAAGATGTGGTATAGGATGAGATTCAGGAGATCTTTGTTGACATATCAGACCTTGCTCTTCCACACAGGCGAAATCACGTACTCCGAACCCAAATTGGGCGATACGGCAAGATCAACGCAGCAGCACTACACGAGACCGCATAAGGAGGATTAAACAGCGTCTCATGGTCCACTTACACGATAAGAAAAGTCAGAGATCCAACAAAAGCGACCGTCCTGCTTGCCATCAATCCAAACAATGCAATCGTTTGTAACGCCGAGGCATAGCTGATTACTTCGTCAAGTCGTAAAGGGACAAGATAGAATAAGACGTACTAGAACATGGTAAAGTAATCCTTTGTTCCAATGGGGAAAACGTGAACGGAGCTATAGTAACCAGACAAAAACCTTGAAGGAGGCGATATCAAGGACGATTAGACTTGGAAAGAGTGAGTAGTACAAACATGGCGAGAAGCTTATAGATACCCCTGAAAATTCTTTAACAAGTAGTGATGAGCTCTGTGAGAAGACTGACCAACACCAGGTAGCACAGCCGACGAGGATCTGGTATGGAACTGGGCGGTCACGAGGAAAGTCGAGGACCACAAGCACGACGAGGGGGAGAGTCAAGGCAGGAGTGAACTAGCCTGATGTGAGCACTCGTTGGAGAAACAGGCGGATTCACTGACCCCCCATAGCCATACTTTGTCTAAGATAGTTATCGGGCTAGCAATGGTGGAAGCACCGAGAATCCAGTTCACAACAAGAAAGAGAGAGGACCATAATGCCAATGACTGGGAGTAGCTGAAGGTGGACTTTGCTCAGGAAGGGAGAAAGATATACCTTTTTGATGAACCAGTGTTCTTTGCGAAATCTGACCTCTGTCTTGTCATCAAGAAAGTGGACGCAGAAGAACTTAAGAATGGATGGCCAGGCTTTCCAGCGAATATGAAAATATAAATTGGAGAGGAAACGGGTATCGTCTGGGGTGGGGCTACGACCGAGACTGATACCCATCTGAGCATGACTAGTGCTTTCAGAGGATCCTGCGCGGCCAGATTCGGAGGAGTGAGGAAGGGAGGAGGGATCCTCGGACCAGTCTCTGTCGACGATGATCTCATCGACCTCGTCGCCTTCGTCGGTCCCGCCGAGAGGATGGTTGCTCTCGAGGGAACTGGCGGCTACAGCGGAGGAGTCAGAAGGGGAGTCAGTGCCGATCCGCTTAACGAAGCGCGCCCAATGGAGTTTTATGCCAGCGAACCTGGCGGTCTTCTTGTTCCTGCGGTGGGACGTTCCGGAAGGACCCGCCAGGACGGCGGGGGTGGGGAGGGCGGTAGCCGAAGACACGTCAAGAAGGCCAGCCATCGTCGGGGGGTGGAGGGAACATGTCAACCTGACGAGGGCGGGCGATCGCGGTCAGCTTGACATGGAAGTCGTCCCCGGTATCGACCCCGCGGACAGCCCGCCGGATTGGCCGTCTGCCGACTCGGCTTCGACATTCGCGCCCCGTCGGAGTTTGATTCTTCCACGGCATTCTGCCATCACACCTCGTCCACCTTGTCTCCTCCGTCAGACGCATTGTCCTCCTCGCATTCGCCCATTTCCCCCCCGGTGTGCGAAAAATACGTCTCACCCTACATAATACAGTCTCTCCTGCCCGCTCAGTACATCGGTCGATTTTTCCCTCCTCACTTTCCCCTCGGCGCCTATGACAGCCCAGATCACCCTCAAGAGCGGGGACAAGGTCAAAGTGAACGGTAAAAATCAGCTCTCCCTCTGAAACATCTTCTCTGATCCATATAAATGCAATCCTGCAGATCATGTCTATTGTTCCCCTCCATGGTCGGTCCGCGACGGTACCCCTTATTCTGTAGCACGCATCATGGAATTTCTCCCCCCGGAAGGAATTACCAAAGGTAAAGGAAAAGGAAAGGAAACCTATACCCGTGTTCGGCTCGCTTGGTACTACCGTCCAAGCGACGTCAGCGATCGTCCTGTCGCCGATTCCCGCCTTCTCTTAGCCGCAATATACTCCGAAGTGTGCGACATCAATCAGCTCCGGTCCAGATGCTTCGTCACTCACAGGGACAAAATTACCGACCTCGCTGGTTGGAAGAAGCGCCCTGACAGATTTTATTTCAACCGTCTCTTTGACCCCTACATCAAGAAGGAATTCGAAGTCATCCAGGCTTCGGATGTCCGAAATCGTACGTAAAACGCGCATGTCACGTGCTCTCACCCTCATCCCCGCAGTCCCCGATCACATACGCCAGGTCTTGCTCTCAAGATACGAGTATGTCGTCGCGGAGAAAGACGTCGTCCCTGACCTCACAGATACCCTCCGTCTATGTGCCGCTTGCAGTCAGTGGTGCGCAAAGTGAGTCAAAACTGCGCACTATCACGCATGGGTCATATTGACTCCGTGCATTAATCAAGTCCCGATACCGTGGGTTGTGATAGGTGCAAAAAGTTCTTCCACATGAGTTGTGTTCAGCCACCTCTCCTCGCCAAACCCTCCCGTGGTTACGGTTGGACCTGTGCACCATGCTCGAAACGCCATGAAGAGGAGGTCGACAGTCATGAGGTCCGTCACCCGACGCCAGTTACGAAACCCAAGTCGAATGCGCCAGCCCCTCGGGGGCGTGGTCGCCCACGAAAGGACCGCACCCTGGCAGAAAAGGAAGAAAGCGTGGACATCAAATACTTCAAAATGTGGCCTTTCCGATATTTCGGGTGAGTGGTCATGATCAATCTTCCTTTGCTCTTGGCTAACCGCATGCCGGCAACCCCACAAGCCAATACACCGTGGCGGAGGACACGCTTGGTAAGTGTGAAAATTGCCATTAATGGTCAAGGTTATATTTGGATCGTAGATCCCGACGACCTTATTTTCCCTCGCGCGGCAACCCGCGTCGGTCCGAAGTACCAGGCGGTCATCCCACCTCTGAGTCCCATCCCTTCTTCATCTGACGATGGATTACTCTTTAAAAAATTCCCGAAACTCATGGATGGTGAAAGAGGGGGTGACAGCACGGTAGAAATAATGAACCTCCTCAACTTCTTGTCGGAGGAGGAAGGTGGGCACATATGTCACATTTTAGGTAATTCCGACTGACCGTCATCCAGTCGCAGAACGTAAGTTACTAGGCACCTTGGAATCTCGCCATTAAATCCTTCTATAGTGGAGGAATGGAAGTCCGCACTGACCAGGAAGAGCGAGGATCTCCACAGCGTGGATTGGCTCACGGAGGCAGTACATCGCTTCTCGCAGGCATTTAACATGTGTATGGGATGGTCCACCGTGGATATGAGTGTTCCCACTCGTATCGAGAAGGTAACGATCCTGCAGCTATTTACGTTCATGCACTTTGACCAAATTCTGTCTTTGTACCCTCTCAGTGGAAGAAGGAAGAAACTAGATATACTGACCGAGAATGGACGGTGGAAGAGATCGTCGCCTTTGAGGATGGTATTCTTCAACACGGCCCAGAACTTCGAGTCGTGCGTGACGAAATAGGTACGCGAACGCTGCCAGAGGTCGTCCGATTTTACGGTCACTGGAAAAAGTATGTCTCGAGTCTGCGGTTGTCGCTCTCTTTTTCATGCTTGCCATCAGCTCCAGATTGAAGGAGGAGCACATACACGCTCGCGAGCGCGCCGCGATCGTCAAAGAAGACGAAGAAGAAGAGGCGCCGGTGATGGAGGTGTCCATGTCTGACGATGAAGGCTCCACCATTCGCGGACACACCAGGGTGAATCCCAGTTGCGGTGCTTGTCGGACGCGCGAATCCGACAACTGGTGGCGCGCACCCAAGGGTCTCGCCACCGATATCCTCTGTGACACTTGTGGTACGAACTGGAGGAAATACGCTGACCTCAACGTTCGGCCCATTCGTGAGGAGATCTTGGCCACGGGGAGGAAGGGGGCAGAGAAACGTGAGGGTACACCATTGAGCGCCCCAAGTGTGAAACGACTAAGGGTATGAATTTTCTCTCATCTAACATTCTTCCTCGTCTGATGTTTTACAGACCTCTATCACGACGAATGGCACCCCTCCACCCGCCGTGTCTGCCGTACCTCAGTTGCGTTGTTTGGGGTGTTCAAAGACCGGGGCCGTGGGTCGAGTACTCAAGTGCAACCAGTGCGGTTTCAGAGTACATGCGGGTAAATTCATTATCAATTTGGGTGTATGGTGATGCTGACACGTCTGCCCCAGGAGTGTGTGGTATCTCTAGAGACAAACACACCAGCGAATCGTGGCTATGTGACTTGTGCGACAATGAGAAGACAGAGGAAGCGTCTCTGGTGAGTGACCTCTGATATTTTCTAGCCGATGTCTTACACTGAACATGCAGAATACCGATTGCGTGCTCTGTCCTCGCAAGAAATTTAAAGCGTCAACGAAGGATGCAGACTCGTTCCTTCGTGCCGCGAAACCCACAGAAGGCCAAGCTTGGACCCATGTCCTGTGTGCCGTGTTCTCTCCCGAGACCACGTTTTCCGACGTGGTTCGTCTACGGTTGGTCGAAGGCATCAGCACTATTCCTCGTGCCCGTTGGGCGACGGTACGTCGCCCCATCCAGTCGTTCGTGATGGTCATGCTTACACGATGCAGCGGTGCACCCTCTGCGGTGAGGCCGGGGGTGCCGTCATCCGATGTAGCGATTGCGTTCGCGAATACCACGTTTCCTGCGCTTGGCGCCACGGTCACCGATTCGGTTTCGAACTTCAGCCCGTGCGTGTCTTTACCCCTCTTTCTCACGCCCAGAGCCAACCTTGTCCCCGCCCAGGTCCGGAGTCACCGTCGCGACGTCGTCACCACCACGTTCAAGGGCGACACAGGGAACATGGTTGCCGTGGTGTGTTGCCAAGAACACGACGCGAGCAAACGCGTGCTGTTCGACATGTGTGAGACGGACGAGACTGGCGAGGTGATGGTCCCTGGCTAGCTTTTTCGGTCTCATGAGATGTGCTGACCTCCGCCTATTTTTATTTTATTTTATTTCTTTGCCTGCCCGTTTTCGCACGTGCACAGACCGCGCTGCAAGCGTACTGTCGAACGTACAAACGAGCGCCCGTCACGCAAGCCCACGCGCTCCTCCGCAAAGCCCGCCGGCTGGACGGTCTCTTGCATCCACACCGCCAGTCGGACGTCGTGGTCGACGGCCAGAACGCTCACGTCGATCACGCCACGACCACGACCACGACCACGACCACGACCACCGCCAACGCCACGAGCGACGAAGCCGAGCAGCACCAGGAATGCGTCCGGTGCGGGACGCGCTATTCGCCGCGTTTTCACGAGTGGGGACTCTACTACGACTCTTACTGCCACAGGTGTTACCGCACGATGATGGGCGAGTTCAGGACCGAGGGGGGAACCAAGGCGTGGCTGGAGAGGTGGATTGACCCGTTGGGCAAATCCACGTGAAGACGAGTGAGCGGTGTCGTTTTGTTTTCGTTCCCCATGTTTTTTTTTATGTCGACGCGTGTTATTATCGTCAAATGGGTTACATTTTTTCGCTTGTAAGCTAGTCGGAGTAAGGCGGACGAGGGGGAAAACGAAGGCGAAAAGAAGGAAAAGAAAGAAAAAAAAAGTCAAAAAGGATAGATGCAGCATGATACAACGAGGGTAGTACTGTGTCTGTGCGAGCGAAAACATCCGAATAAAATTTAAAAAAAGCGACGGTTAAATATCCGTGCGGCAGGTTTAAAAGAAGGTAATGAGAGAGCGAACGTCTATGTCTTGATGCGCTTATAGTACAGTACATATGCAGGGCGGCCCTGTCTGCACGTGAGCGACGCCGTCCAAGAGAGCACACACGCACACGCACCACTACTTCCTTGGCGTCCGTCGTCGTGATCCGGCTGTCGTCGCAGTACAACCATCCCGGCCGGGACGCCACGAACGCCGTGTCTGACGAAATGCGTGAGTCCCTTTCTATACGTTGAAAGAGGCGACTCACAGTGCCCGTTGCTCAGACTCCCAAAGTGATTCGTGACGCCATATAGATCGTACCTGTACGGCGGCACCTGCACCCGCGGGTCGCTCGCAGCGCCTGTCGTCGTCGGGGGCTTCTCCCCGTTCTTGACCAGCGGTGGTGGCATGTACTCGGTCAGATCGAGGCCCTTGAGTGGGAAATCGACGATCGTCTCGATCTTGTCCGTGAAGGGGCCCTTGACGGAGAACCGTTTGAGGTGAATGAGTAGCACGGGCGGGAGACGCGAGAGCGAGAGGTTCTTGGTAGCGCTGCGCAGCGCTTTGCATTTCGGGCAGTGCCTGGTAGGGTTGAGGGAAGAGTGGCGAGGTGAACCGGGGGTGCTTACCATGCCTCCGACTTTTCCAGGACTTCCTCCTTGACAAAGGCGTCCAGACACGAGTGCAGGGACACCCTGGTCGGACCCTTGATGGAGGGTATCGGCAAGGACAAGTACATGAACGAATTGTAGGTCGTTGACGTCTGCAACGGGCGCTTGGTCAGCATTACGGAATAAACAAGCACCGAGTGGAACACCGACATGATGACAAGTCAAACACTCCATCCGGTTTCGAAACTGGCCTTGAAAATAGTCCACGATCAGGCTGTCGTTGCGCATCCTGTAAATCTCCCACTCTTGCTCGCTCGCGATCTGCTGTGGCAGCTTTTCGAGCTCGGCTTCATGTTCGGGCGAGGTCTCGTGGTTCGGTTTCGTGAGCACGCGGTTGAGGTCTTCGTGGAGGCCGTCGAGGAGGAACGTCAGGAACTCTTGCGAGTCATGTTGATCCGAACCGCCAAACTGGGCCGCGTGATTACAAATTGATTTCTATCCGCAGAGTCATTCGGGCGTACAAGCCAACGGGTGACAAACGGACGTACTCTGAACCCGAGCGGGTTGAGATGCGGAAGCTCCGAGTGCGACATCTCGTAGAGAATATTTGCGAACGCGCCCGCCAAGCTTCCCTTGGTTCCCAGGGGGTTCAGCATGTTCACCGCGTTTCTCCACCGCCCATCTGAAACTCCGGGTCAGTCCGTGAGACTCGATGATTCACGAGCGGACACACCCGTAAAGAATCTCGCAAACGGCACTGTGGCACTCAAACACTGGATCGTTGCGTTCATATAGCACGTGTTGCCCAGATTCTTTAGACCGGCCGTATTGATTTTCGCATCAGACCAATAGACAACTGGGTACTCGGACTGGATGGTTGGGGGTTTTGGACCCGTTCTAGTCGTGTGCACTGAAATAGATGGCGAATGCAGAAGACGGGGTCGCGAATCTTGACGTTCGGACACAGGCGTAGCTGCAGGTGGAGGTGGTCGAATGACTTGGAGATCCGGGTAGTCGATCGACGTCGGTCGATGGGCAAAGCCGTTCACTGTAGCACCATTCATGTAATCACTTCGCCGTCGTGCCAGCGGTGAAGGATTGATGGATGCCTGCGGAGGGAGGGATACAGGAGTGAACGATGCAGATGACTGAGAAAATGAGGATGTGCTTGTCACAGGTGGTGACACTGGAATAATTGAAGGGTATGAGATGGACGTAGAGCTTGTTGCATTGCTTCCAAATGGGTAGACTGTCGGTCTGGGCGAATGTGATATCTAAGGCTAAAAAGTGAAAGAAATGCCACCAGGAATAGCGAAACATCCTACGCTTTCTGATTGGCTATGGGAATGTGATATAGATGGTGGTTTGGATATCGCTTGTTGTCGACGAACAAGTGATGCAGGACCGTCCGGCATCATATCGGTCTTTCCGGGCAATCTTTGATCATGGTGAATTTCGTTCGCAAAATTGAAACAGAAAGACATACAAAATGGACGGCTCCTGAATTCGCTTCTCCGATGACACGCCGTTTACATGCGATGAACCCAACAGTGACCGATTGCGCAACGAATCAGTGATGGATCCGGAGGATGATATCGCACCCAGGGTACTACTGATTCCATTCTCGAGAATGCTGTTTGGCGATGCTCGCGTTCTACCGTGGACGACCTCGTCAGGAAACGCTTGCTTCCACGCGCGCAGGCCCCCAACCAATAGCACTGGTGCGTGGCGTAAATACTTGCGGAATGCATTGTCAAAGACGGCTTGGACAAATGCGGACAAGGGACCTGTAACATCATACGTCTCTGAGGAAGCGTCATAAAGAACCACGAGGTCGAATTTGTCACGGTTGTGAAAGAGGACGTATTCTTCGCGGGGTGCGACAACCAATGAATCTTCAAGGCTGGCAGCTGTCACGCTACACCAGATGTTAGCAGACTACAGGTCAGCATACGGACCCTTTACCTTGGGCGTCCCAGGACGGTTGGCTCGAGGCAGACTATAGCATCCGCTCTGATGCGTTCATTGTCGAATTCCTCTCGCGTCCGTATGTCGACCACAAGGGTTTTAAGGCCAGGCGCGCACAAGTACTCACGGAGGAGTTCGGGGAGGATCGTATTCGAGTGCGGAACTACTGGCTTCGGAGCGAGGGGGGAAGAAGGAAGGCCGTTGAGGGAGCGTTTCAAAGCGATGACCGGAGATGCCGGACGACTGATGAAGGTGTTCATGGTCGGTGTTATCGGTGTACTGGAGGGTCGTGGACCGGGGTCGATGGACAAGGATGGAAACTGCTTGAAGCGAGGCGAGATGGGGGATCCGAGTTCGTTCATGCCGTTCGGTTGCACGACAGGTTGGTTGACAGCGGCGCTCCCTGGTTCCGGGGCGGGAACAGAAGGGAATCTGGAAGTAAATTCATCCAATTCGTCTATGGACGGGAAAGCTTGCGAGAACTCGGCGATGGTTGTATGAGGGAGGGGGGGAGAGGACGAGTCCGAGGATGTCGGGGAAGGAGGGCCGAGAGTAGAGGGCGGGACGACGGCATGCGGGGATGAGGTAGCTGAGCTATTCGCCGAGGGGGGAGGAAGCTGGGACGGAGATGGAACGGTCGGGGAGGATTTGTGGGCTCGGATGGGTTCGGGAGACCTGAGGGAGATGATGGACGAGATGCGCTTGGAGGTATCGAGGGCCAAGCCGGCATCGCTCAGCCTCTTGACGCGATCTGCTATGGAGGTGCCAACTCTTGCTGGGTCGGTGCTGGCCTCGCTGGTGGGCCATGTGAGCAGGGGTCGGGGAGATATGGGACGGGGATACGGACGATTTTTCGAGATCAGTGAGCTTTGCCTCGATGGCTTGTACACGCTGAGTGAGATTGCTGCCGTCGGTCTAACGAGGTGAGCGGGAGCGAGGGGCAAGTATGAGGAGAAAGACCTTTTGAAAGTCGACAAACTCCTTGTACAAGACGCCGTGGCGGCCGGGCTTGTTCTCTGCGGAGAACTCTGCGCTGTTCATGAACATGTGGGCGAGGCTGCCGGCGCGGAGGAGGGCGCCGAGGGCGGGTTTGAGGTCGCCGTTGTTCTCATAAAGCTGTGCCTGCTGTGATTGGGTGCGGGCGGTCTTGATGAGGGTGATCGGGGACACGCCCTTGGAGGCCTTCCGGACGTCCTCCTTTGCCTTTTCCTTGACCTCTGCGACCGTGAGAACGTCGGCGGGGCCATCGTGCATCGCTGCTGGGCGTCGTCGGGCGGGGCTTCTCCGTCCGCTTACTTAACACGCAGTCTCTCTCTTCTCCTCCCCACGTGACTTGAACATCATGGACCACATCAACGCCCAGCTCGTCGCACATGGCTTTCCCGCCCTCGACGACATCTCCGTGGAGCCCGTCTCCAAATGTCTCCTCGCATTGCTCACCCAGCGAGTGGTAGGTCGCCCCCTCAGACCACCATCCAACCTCTGAACGCGTCCCAGACCGACATGTCCCAGACAGAGGCCCTCTCCACCAAACTACGCACCCTCTCCTACGACCACGAGCGGCTCCTCGGCATGCATCGTGCATCCACAGAGACATCTCTCGCCGCAGAGCGTGAAGCGTCCATGTACAAGTCCCGTCTGGCGTGAGTGACACCAAGCCCGTCCCGGCGCACCCGCTCATTGGCGTGTGCCAGCGCCGCCGCTCGTGCGCTCCAGTCCTCGGAATCCAATCATAAACAGACCACCACAGAGCTCCAGCGTACGAGAACCTCCATCCAAGCCCTCCGTGCCACCCACGCAGCCGAAATCAAGAAAAAGGAAAGAGAGGTCGATCGCATGCTCGAAAAGTGGTCCAAGCTCGCAGACTCCCAAGCCAGATCCTCGGGCATGGTATTCCGAGGTCCCAACGCAGACATCGTCACAGGCATGGAGCTCCTCGGAAAGGGCAAGGGATATCTCGAAGTCGCCCTCGACCATGCGGAATCCTCCAGAACCGAACTTCTCGACGAGACCACTCGACTTAGACGGCTCGTGCTCGTGTCCGCGAATCGTCTACAGTCCATGCTCCATGAAATACGTCTTTTGGCTTCCATCAAATCAGAAGAGGCAAGCTTCTTTCATCGTTTCTCCACCGGATTGCGACTTGATATCCAATAGCCCCCTTCCTTTGATCACGATGCACTGTTCCCACTTACTCCAATCAACGCCGCAGACGACAAGATCCTTTCCCTCTTCGCCTCCGCAAACGATGCCATTTCTGTACTATCCAGACATCTCTCCGACGCCACTCCTTCTATACATTCCTCGGAAGCGAACTCGGAGGAACGTAAACGCCTCCAGACCATCATCGACAAGCTTCAGACAGATCTAGGTGTGTCCCGCGTTCTAATGACGTCTTTGGCTAATCTCGTGCAGATGAGGCCAACAAACGACACGAGGCACACGAAACCGAAATGCACGTGCTTATGAACCAGCTCGCAACTCAAGGGACGAACGAAATAGTTATCACTTCCGAGCACGACGCAGAACGCAACCGACTTGATCGCATCAAGAAAGAGCTTGAAGACGAACGCGAAAAATTCACTCAAGCGGCCGTGAAGCTCGGAAGAGAGAAATCTGCCTTCGAGGTAACGCGCTCGCTGATTCACTACCGATCTCTTACATTCCCACATCCAGACCGAACGCGTCAAGTTTCTCGAGGAAAGACGATCGTGGCAGGTCCAACAAATGCTCTCTGAGCATTCGAACACGCCGGTGCCGGAAGCACCACTTCTCGACGTGCCTCCTTCCCCCAGTTTAGCAGCCTACCTTCCTGAAGCGCGTAAGTCACCCCGCAAATCCCCTCGCAAACACAAGGTGGCAGGCAAATCTAGCAGCAACGCGCGCAAGACACGCGTCTCCCGTCGTTCTTCTATCTTCTCCATTCCGCCCCCGACCCACGTCGAACCCGCGTACGAAACGGAGGTGATCCCCATCATCGTCCCCACGTCGAGCGACGACGGCCATAAATGCGCGCCCTCCAAGTCGATCCTCCCGACTTCCTTTGTCCTCCCACCACCGTCGCCCAGGACGTCGTTGCCCCCGCTGCTCGCTTCGTTGGAGAACCACATTCCCGACGACCCGTACGAACGGCCCTCCAGTCCCAGCCCCTCGGAACACGATCCACCGAACCCCATCGACATACCGACGATCTTTGAGCCCGTCCCCCCCGAATCCATGCGAAAAGCGCCCGCCTCGCCGTGCACACCGCCTCCAACACGACGTCCGTTCCCGATGGCGAAGCCCCACGCGCCGCACATGACGCACGCCTACTCGCCCGTCAAACCTAGCCCGCTCAGCCGGATCCTCATGCTCGCTGACTCGCCCGACAGTCCCGAACCTGCATTCGAACGCGGCCTCGAGCCGTTGCCCGAGATGGATGGGGAGGGGGAGGACGACGACGGAGAGGTGGAGGTGCAAGGCGAGGAGGACACGACGGGTCCGGCGCTCGTACCGGCTGCGTATGGATCGAGGATGACGGAGAGTCCCCTGCGAGAGAAGCGGACGGCGCGCAACGTCGCGCGGGCGAAAAAGGAGAGCGCGGACAAGGCGGATGCCAAGAAGCGCGGGGCGAGGTCCAAGGAGCGGACCAGCTTGAAGGGCACCGTCAGGGACGAGCTCGCGACGACCGTGTCCATCGCCGGTCCGACGATCAAAGTGCCCAAGACGACGGCGGGCGCTGGTGAAAAGGAGAATCGGGAGAAGCCCTCGCGTCGGGGGTCGCCACCCATGCTCGGCGCAGGCGCGAACAACACCAAGCTGCCCAGCGCGGGCGCTGCCGCAAGCAAATCGGAAGTGCCAGCCAAGTCGACAACTAGGGCTCCAACCAAGTTACCCGTCGGGAGGGGAGGCGCGAGGAGGGTGCCCGTCGGGAGCGCAGAGGCAGCGCCTTTGCCCGGTTGGCGTGGATGAATTAACGTATGCTTTACACCTCTTTACATAATTGTACACGATACCCTGTTGTCACATCCAATGACGATCGTCCCAGCACTACGTTTATTCGGAGCTCGTCCGCGCTGTGTGCTAACAAGACTCCAGACCGCGGGGCACTAGGAACGAACCGAAATAGGTGTCCAGGTCTGCGACGGCGGTCGAGGGAACGACCGTCCCCACGTACCCGTCTGGCCGAACGACGACGAGCGTGACTTGCTTTGGGTCGATCCCGAAACTCTCATACCCACGCCCGCCCTGACTTCGCGTCACATCCATATCGTCCAACAGCACCCTTCCCACCAGAGGATCAGCACACCGAGGGTAAAAAAAAACGGAAAATGAAAACCCTCACTTGGACCAGTGGGATCGGAAGAACGGCGGGACGCGGAGATACTCGACCTCTTCCTTGGTCCCCGCGGCGATCGTGACGACGTCGAGCGCCTTCCCGTCAGGGCTGTACTTGCGAAACGCCCCATCCGGCTCCTCGGTCAACGCCCGCGCGAGCGCATAGAGCTCGGTCACCCGTGCCTCGTTCAGGTACCCCACGAAGAAGAGCACCTTGAAGCGGGCATCCGCGGGGAGCATGTCCTGTATCTCTATCGGCCGCGCGTCGGCCGCGCGCACGAAGACGTACGGGTGCATCCGCTGTCCGATGACGAGATTCTCCGCGCATCGCTGGTGCTTGGGATCCACGGTCTCAGAGGGCGCATAGTGGACGCCGATGCCGCTCGTGAATCCTCCAAACGTTTGAAACGCACTGATGAAACGGTCGGCAGATGCTGCGAGACCGCGTGCAATACGCTCACCTCAAGAAATGTTCGTGGGAGACTCCGTCTTGGTTTTCTTCCGTCCTCGGCTTTCCAGAGAACAGGGCTGCCCATCTCTTATCAAAGTCTATCAGGTCCTGCGCGTATTTTCTTCGTTCGTATTCGTACTGAGAGGAGAGGTCGATTGCTGCGGAAAGGAAAGTTGGACGAGAACATACGGTCTTCAAAAGTGATGGATGTGACCATCCTCTGACCACTTGTGCGAGCTTCCACGCTAAATGACGTTCAGCTTGTGCCCCACAGCGGAGAGAATCCGGTACCGAGATTATGGGTATCGTTCATGCTCGCATTCATCCCCTGACCTACGACACGGAATGATCTAGAGTTTCGGGTAGTGCACGAGTCTTCTCACCTGCTTTGGGCGAGTGTGTGTGACATGCATCGCCGGCAATAAAAACACGACCCTTGACGGAGTAGGTGGAAGCTACACGCTGCCCGACTGACAAATCAATCGTTCGTTAACGCGCTCGTCCCGAGTGAGAAACCCAGACAGTACATACTCATGTAAATGGTCCACCATTCAACGACTTTCGGCTCGGCAAGTTCATAAGGATACAACATCTTGCTGCAGACCTACCCTCACATCGATCGTCGATCCATCCCACCGTCTTTTCGATAATAGAACAACGCATCCTCACCGAAACAAGCTGCTGTGGACTCATCTTGTTCTTGTCCACTCTTCCGGTCGATGGATCTATGACGTCCTTGTCCGAGAGCTGGATGTACAGACGAACGGTGTCGCCTTCACGGGGAATGACCATACAAGTCCCGTTCGTTGAATGGACGACAGTACGATTCCGGATATCTGGAAAGTTTGTCTCGGGTATGTGGTCTACGACGCCCCATATGGAGTCTGCTCGGTTCGGTTAGGCAAGTCGTAGAATGAGGGGACGAGTCGGTCGATGTTACCAGTTTGTTCGCCTTCCATCTGAATTCCTAGCACCTTCCGGACCCATGAATGTGCGCCTACAGCTCGGAAGTTGAAGCTAGGTCACGCATACAAATGGGGTCCGACCCACCGTCTGCTCCGACGACGAATTTGGCATGTATGGTTTCCACCCTGTTCTCGTCGTCGATCTCATCTGAATGCTCTACAGTAACCTGGACCGGTGTCTGCAAACACAAGGGCGAAGGCCTCGTGAGCCCTCACCTTGACCGGGTATGACGAAGTGCTGCGCAGTTCGTCGACGTCTTCCGAAATTTCGATAGCAGAGGGTTTCCTAGGACGTTCAACTTGGACCCCATGTGTATTCATCGAATCAAGGAACGCGGCTTCTATCGCTCCCTGATGGAGCGTGATCTAGGCATCGGTCCGGTCAGCGCAGGACACGTTCGTTGATAAGGACCCCACCTCGAATGGAAAGCGTGCAGGAGTTGGTGCAGTGATATCTGGAGCACGCGCCGTGCGCTGTGGGACTCGTTAGACGCTCGGGGGATACCAGACCGGCGAGGGCTCCTACTTGAATTTTCCCTTCGGGACTGGGGTTGTAGAATGCCTTGGGGGGATCACGGTCCGTCAGATGCGGACGTCGCACGACCAAGGCGAACCACGACGTACACACATGTGCATCTGGTTGCCTTCTTTGATCAAGCGCTCGGCGAGTCCGTAGCTCTGTCACACAGGATCGAGGGACGTCGAGAAGCAGGGAACGACGAATGCCCGCACCTGCAATACTTCGATCGTCCTCGGTTGGATCCCATCAGCTTGACCGGCTGAGACTTTGATGGGGCTGATGGATAAGCAGCTCAGCGCCTGTTGCTCGTGGCGGCCCAGATTCCTCACCGTATATCGATGATCCTCACCTCCGTCCCCGCCATGGCGAGTGCGTTGGCGCACATCAAGCCAGCGGGGCCAGCCCCGATGACCAGGACGTCGACACGGGTTTCCAGAGTCATGCTATGATGGGGGTGTTGAAATGGGGCAAGTCAGTAGTAGGCCCTTGAAACGGCAACGAATTTTCAAGACCCGGCCGCTGCATCACCGTACAAATTGGTTCGTCCGTTGGCTGCGGTGCAGTACGGAACTCAGGCTATCAAGGTCCGACACTTTGCCGGGCCGGATCGCACCCTGACGCTCACCCCCACCTTTTACGTGACCGACAAGTCTTCGAATCGCAATCAGCCATAATTACCCGGACAAGACATCCTCCTTTGGTCCCACAATATTGTAACGCACCAGACTCGACCTTCTCCTACCACCCCAAACGTTGTGGGAAATTGAACATGCGATGAAACTTCGCTAGGAGTATTGACAGCGTGGAGGAGGTGCTTCTGAGACTATCATCGCAGATGCCAACTTGATACACTCCCAGCGCTTGAACGACTCGGAAGAGCAGGGCATCGAAGCAACGTTGTCGACCTAGGTGTGCCGCTTCATCCTCAGATTTCACACGGCGGGATCCCGGAAACATATACTAGTAGCTTACTATCAGTGCACCCCAAATGCACAATTACACAATTTCATTTCTTTGTATCTACCTGAGTATCTAGCTTAGACCCTCAGCTATCAGCTCAGGTCAGCATGTAAATAAAAAAAATGATGTTTTGGTCCTGCTAGAATAGAATGAATATGGCAAGGTTGAAATCCATATGATGTGCATGATTTTGTCACAGGTTGTCGTGCATGGCACCATTGGCAGCTGCATTGGGAGCCCAATGTACTCTGACATTTGATTTTTTGCACACAAAAGCAGAAAGTAGCATAGCACTCTGAGTGACAAAGCATTGCATGTTCATATTTGAGCAAAGTACCATAGCTCCCAAGCAAATGTCTACCTTCAAAAGACTAGGTGCATCTACCCTTTATTTCCTAATGCATTGGACTTCATTGGCATTTTTTTTGTGGACATCCTCATGCTCCCCTGTCATGGCCCTCACCCTCATCATGGCTTTGTATGCTATGCATCCTTCCATCACCCTCTCAAGCTCCTCTCCATATGCCTCTCCACTGCCTTGCATGCATTCTACAGTCCACTTCATCCTCTTGCCTTTGTGCCCACACATCCTCTCACTGTGGCCATGTACTTTTGGCCTTGCCTGCAATGCCACCATCTCACTGTCACCCTCTTCAAGTCCTCACACCTTCACTGCACCCATGCCATCAACCTTCAAGTTGACCTTGACCTCTTACTGTTGTCCACCTTACCCTCTTGCCTTCATATCCACCACTCTCTTGTTGTGGCCATCTACCCTTCAACCTTGCTTGTGGTGCCACCATCTTGACATAACCCTCTTGCCATTACATCCTTGTATTCTCATGTCATGCTGTTAACCTTGACCTTGACCTTTTGCCATCTTTCTCCTTGCCTCCTTGCCTTCATGAAGGCATACCAATTTCAGCCAATGTAAGTATGACAGCCATGGCATGGCAACATGGCCATGATGATATGATTGTTGAGATCTGTTGAGATTCTGTGAATCAAATTCTAGGTCCTGTGCTTCATTAATACAGGCAGATCATAGTGATGATACACTACAGTCGACTTCCTTGTAATCCATACCCCATGTAACCCATACTCCCTCTTAACCCATAGCTTTTTCCATCCACCAACTTGATTCGCAGTAAATTTTAGACATACCCCATACCCCATAACCCATAGTGATTTTGGGACCCGATAACCCATAGTTTTAGGGGGATTTTTCCAAATTGGGTGATCATGTTATATAATAAGTCACAAATTTTTCCTAAAGTGGTAGGAATAACCCAAGAGTTTGACTTTCCCACCCACCTCTGATGGGCAGCAATCTGGTGTAAAAGGAAAAAAGAATAGATTGACACTTTTGCAAGATAATTTTTCTGGCCACATCATTCCTGATACCCTTACCAGCATCCATGTTGAAAATTTTGCACTGAACTTGACTGTGCATGTTCAACCAAATGATCAAGGCATTATCCATTGCTTCAAGGCACATTATCAGGTCAAATTTATTCATCACACAGTTGACCGCTATGAGGCTAATGTGACTCCATCAAAGATCTACAACATCGACCAGCTTGAAGCAATGCATCTTGCTGATGAAGCATGGAAGGAGGTGGACACCACTACCATCTAGAACTGTTGGCACAAATCTGGCATCCTACCTGACATGCTAATGAACTCAGCAGATGGACCTGCAATTCAACCATCCATTCCCATCTCCTCCTTCATCAACACCACCAAACCAGGAACTCCTGATGACCCAATTTCACAGGCCGAGAGTGTGGTTGAACACGCACTGGACAATCTTGAGAAGACTGGTGCTCTCCAGCATGTGAACTGGATGAATCTTGGAGGGCTGCTCAATCCAGCTATTGAGGCTCAGAATCTTTTTGATGCAATGGACAAGGACATTTATGATGCCATGATGGATGTGAAGAAATTGCATGAGAGTTCAGTGCAGGGAGCAGACAATGGCTTGGGTGCCATGGCCATCAAGGACATTCCAACACATGCTGAGGCCCTTCATGCAGTGTCAGTGTTGCAAAAATACATGAAGGCAATCAATGCACCTTTCACTCACAGGGTAGAGGCAACACTAGGCACATTTGAGCAGGAGATGCATGCAATAGGGATGCAGGGTATGAAGGATACTAAGTTAACTAATTATTTTACTTGTAAATAGTGCTAATGATACTACAATCAATGATTATCGTTTTTGTTCTGATCTCAGTGAGTCTTTCACAAACCCATACCTCCTCATAACCCATACATTATGGCTTCCACCAAGGGGTATGGGTTACAAGGGAGTTGACTGTATTCATGTTACTAAAAAGAATAGGTTGAGAATTAAGTGTGACTCATTAATGAGTCATGTCTAACACAAGATTAAACTGTAATCTAATTACACTTCTCAAGAATTGACCACATGATGATCTAGATGCAGACTTTATGACTCAGCTATGATGTCATTAGTCTGGAGCTTTTCTAGCTCCACAACTGCTATGTTGAGTTGACCCAGACTCAACTCCACTTATTTCAAATATGTGGAGCAGTTTAACAGATCCTCTGATGTCATCCTGACATCATTGACCTTATTCTAGATACATTACATACAAATACATACAGGTTCCTGAATGTATTTAAAGGCAATAGGTGCTGTGATGTAATAATGATGAGATTGATTTCCCCTTGAGATCAAGCTTCTAAGAAGCTCACAAAGGTTGATCTCATCAATCTCAAACTAACCCAAACTTGGTTACAAGAACTTTAGTCTCTGTCTTGGTGAGTATTCTTGGCTCACCTCTCTCTTCTCTGTTCTGTGCAACAGGAGTACCCTTTTACTCTCCTGTTAGGTTATGAGCCCCACCTAGATGTAGTGGACAAGCAGGCTTTTATCTTTTGAAATATTTCATCATGCCTCCTGCTTCTGTCTCACAGTGGGACAGATTTCTTGTTTTGGGTTCTTTGATGCTCTTTCCATTCTTATAGCATGCTTTGGCATTGCTTTGAAACAAGCCTACAGGATAGCTGACAGGCTTTATGACTTCTGATGGAGAGATATCACCTGCCTCTTAATTGACTTCACTAATGATGAACACTGGTCTCTGTTCTACACTGCCATCTTTGAAGGCAAGGTTACAATTTTCAGTTGTGGCTTTTATAGAATGGGACTAGAACCCATTGGTGAGGGGGCTAATCTTCCACCAAGTCATGAATCTTCAAACCCTGGTTCTGGAAATTCTGAGACTTTAATTAGTCAACAAGAAAATCCAGAAACACCTTCTGAATATCTGCATACATTCAGTGGTTCAAATCCTCCAAGATCTCAAAATCTGGATTTCAATCCATTACATTATTCCCATCATTCTCCTACAACCTCCATACCTATTCTTGTTCAGGCCATACAAAATGTCTTAGCAGAGCAAGCTCAGACCCTACATCAACAAGCAGTATTGCTGGAACTGCTGCCTCAAAGTCCTCCAAGACTTAAGTCACCTCCATTACAACAATCATCCATCCCTGCTACATCTGCTCTGACACTTGTTTCTAATGAAGACTTATTTGGTGGACCTGATTACACAAGAAGATTTTGAAACTTCCTTACTTTGGGAGGTGTTCCAGAAGAGCTAAAGATAAGGCTTATCAACCAGAAACTAGCTGCTTGAAAAAGTACTTCTATCAATACTTGCAGATTGATTCCCATTTTGAGAAATGAAACCTGCTCATTTGACTTGATATTTCCTGGAGTTTTGCCTTTTGCTCCTTGTATCTGATGTACTATCCTTTTGAAAAGAGGACAGACCCATCACTGTGACTTTAAGGAAAAGATCCTGGTTGTCAGAAGATCTACAGAAGATTCTCTTGACCTTCATATCACTGAACCATTTTATCAAGTGGTCAAGACCAGTGACGTCACAGAGGTACTAAAGAAGTCACCTTGCACTTGGTGCAATTGCTACTTTCTGAGAGGGAAAGCTGATATCTGTACTGGAAACAATAATCAAATTGTTCAAAGAAGGGGTCCTCAGGACACTTTATTAGCCCACCAAGGCTCACTCTTCTTCATTGTCCCTGAACACCTTTTCTTCTACCTCAATCAGCAATATCTCATACCAGAACACTATGTTAAACTTCCTATCCTATATTTATCATCTTGTTGTTATTTCCTGCTTTCACCACATTTGCCCAGATATTCTGAACTTCCACCTGGAAGCATCTATGGTTCATCCATGTCTTTGTCTCATGAATGATGGAGTTTCTATGGATTTCAATTCACACCCATTTTTGGGCCTTCCAGGTCAAGAGATAATGGACCACAACAAATTCCAACATCTAATGTATTTGAGACAATGGCAAGTGGTTGAGGTTGAAGAAGAAAACATCTTGAAAATGGGGGAAGAATAAATCCAGCCAGATCTGAACCATTCACCCTTCCTCCAACAATATTATTGAATTAATCTGCTGGAACAAGTCACATTCCAAGTTTCTCTTACCCTGGTAGAGCTCCCCCTTCACCTTCATCCAAACTACATCAGATTTGAAGTCTGAAACTGAGGAGACTATCTGATGATTTCATATTCAAAGATCTATTCATTTTCTCATTCCTACATCCATCCAGAGAATGTGAACTTCCTAACCAGAAGGCTGGTTTATCCAGTCAAAATCCAATGGATCAAAACCAGGTGGATGTTGGAGGACCAGGATGTAATCAATAGTTGGGCCTACAATAAGAAATCTCTGGTGGATATATGTATATGAAGGTGCAGGTTGGGCATTCCTGGTTTAGTCTTATTATGAAAACCATCAGATCTGAGCTCACTGATTTGGGTTTGAGGCCATTCAACACAATCATTGCAATCCCAGTTGAAATGTATGCCTCCTACAATCTCTTTGTTTATCATGGAGGTAAAAAACAATGACTGGAGAATCACAGGAGAAGATGAGAAAATTCCAATGCAGGAAATGATGCTGGTGATCATGGACCATTGCCTCTGCCTTCATTGGCAGTCTCTTCCCTCTTTCAGACTACTTATGGCTCTTCAAAGATGCTTGACATGTGGTACTGATAAAGAATGTCAGCAGATCTACCAAGGCTTTGAAGATGTGGCTCTGGAAAGATGTCTTGAAAGAGATTATGGAAGACTACGGTGAAGACGAGCTGTAATCATTGGAGAAGAGAAATGTAGGTGTCTCAGAATGGTTTAATGACAATTCTCCCTTTTGCACAGATGTTTCCCCTTTCTGGCTTCTTCCCTCATGTCTATATCCTTTTTCATATTCTTTCAACTTTGACAAGCTGTTTAGAAGCTTGCTCAAACTATCTGTCTATTTTCCTCAAGTCTTCTCTATTTCTTACATCAATTCTTCTGTTCAAAATGTCTTGGTTTGACCTGGAATATTTTTCAATGATGTATTATCAGACCTGCACTTCTTTGCAGAGCTCTAGTATATAAATCTAGAAGCAATATCATTGAGACCAATGCCAAAATGGTATAAAGTTACAAAAACAACTAGTTCCATGAATCAAACAAGATACAAAGAACTCAGAACAAAGAAATGGGAAATAAGGAGAGATTGAGAACCAAAGTGAAAAAGAAGAAGAAAGACTCAGAGAAGGCAAGCTCTGAGAAACAATCTGTTGCAGAAGTCAAAGAGCACCTACTTTCTCCACACAATGCAGCTCAGGAACTCAAAAACACTGGAGATCAGGGATTAAACTGAAATTGAACCACAAATGGATATAGATATAATGAATTGATTCAGGTAACCAGGAAGATTGGATAACTCTGATCAAAGATCTAATGATGGAAGACCAGGCTTTCAAGCTATTTTTGATCATTATATGTTTGATGATGTCTTTCATCAGCATTTTGCTAACATTGTTCTTTTTAGTTGAAATTAAAATGGCTCAACTTCCCACTGATCTCACAACTCTCTGAACTGATGGAATAATTTTGAGTCAAATTCCTTTTCTAACTGGTCACAATAACTATCCAGAGTGTAGAGAAAGAAAGGAAAACTTTCTTAAGGCATATAATCTTTGGGGACTTGCTGAAGAAACTTGCACTTGGGTTGGTGTCAAAATGCAACATCTCCGATCTCTGGTCATCTCTGAGGTCCTCTACTACAACTCTGAGGTTGATGTGCACCAAGTCCCTCAACTCCACTCCAGAGCATCTCAGAGTTGACAGTTCTACTCAGTAAGGTCCCTTTCTCTCTTCGGACCTCATTTATCCTATTCCGGACATTATGTCGGAGTTACATTGGAGTTCAAGTGCTCTAATCTCCATCACTATTTAGTCAGTCCAGTTTCATCATTCCTCCCTCAGTTGTTCCACTACCACTGTGCAACTGAGGTTAGTCTTCTTAGCTACATCTAGCATTTCCTTTTTACTCATGTCTGTAGTCTGGGTACTTCTACCCCTCCATAGGTAAATACAACAGTTGTTCCACTACCACTGTGCAACTGAGTCAAGGTATCTCTACCCCTCCATAGCACACAGATTCTGACAGTTGGCACTGTTGCAGCAAGCAGAGCAAACTGGTGTTTGATTGATGACAGGAAATCACTGTATGTCTGTGGATACCAACATTGTTGCAAGACTGTCAACCTACAATGTACACTACATTGCTGGTGGCATTGGAGCTGATGCCAACAACATCATAAACTCCAAGATCCATGATGCTTGGATTGCTCTTCAGAATCTTTATCAAGCCTCTGGAATCTCAGCAGAGTTCAGCCTTTGAACTGACCTCAACAATTTCAAGATCATAACAGACAATGTCAAACAGTTCACAAAGGACATGAATTGTGTCCACACTCTCTTCAATAAGATTGAACTTGCAGGAGATAATCAAGCTGAATCTGCTTGAGTCATGCATTGCATGGTTTGACTATCAAAACATCTCAATCACCTTGTGTTAAACCTGACACAATCTACCACTATGGGAAATCTCACACAAGATCACATTCACAATGCTGTCCTTGCTGAAATAAATCTTACAAAAATGCAAGGTACAAGGTCCTTCTAAAGGACATGCCAAGGCTGTTGCAGAAGCATCAAATCCAACTGCAAATAGAATGAACCCTTTCAAGAGAGGGCCATCTCATTAAAACAAGTGGCAGTCTCAAACCATGGGACAAAGCTCCAGCAAGCACACCAAAGGTAAAGAAGGGTCACAGACCCAAAAAAAGAAAGGATTTAAATCTGGTGCCTCTCAACATCAAGAGAAAAAGCAACAGAGATGCTTTGGTTATCAAAACTGAAAGAGGAAAGCTAGCAAAGGATGAGGATCTGGTGTAAAGATGGTAGAAGGCTTTGTTGGAATGGTAGAAAAAGCAGAGTTTAAAGAAGATGCTGAACAGTTTTTTGATGCTGTAGAGGATGAAGAAGAAGTTGACATTAGAGATTGTCCTAATCCACTCAGTACTATCTCCAACAATGAACAGGATGAAGACACTGGAATGAAGATGACTGGTGCACCACATCAAGTATGGAATGCACCTTACATAGCACCACCTACACCCATTCAACTGGTGCAGTCACCCACTCCATTAATAATCTTGCTTCCAGAAAAGCCTATGCTCATCAGTAGGCCCTTTCTTATCCTGAAGTGTACTCTCTCATTCTAACCCACTTTATTGTGGAGACAACCTGCCAGCAGGCAGAGACCCTTCTAGTCAAACAGAAGGAGAAGAACAAGTACCTCTAGTATGCAACAGGAGAAAAGATAAAAAAGGAAAAAGAAAGCAGGTTCTATTTCAAGGAGGACTAACAGATCAAACACCAAACATAACATGGGAAGATCAACCTCATTGGTATGCAGATCATCATAAACCATATGGTTCTTTCAGCTATGATTATTACCATCCAAACTGGGATATCCCTGGGTATTATCTGAGGAATAATCATTATGATCTAGACATAGGAGGCCCAACAGATTATGATGTAAACCTTGGAGAGCAATCAACTTATGGTGAGTGTTATACTGTGAGAGACAAGAACATGGCAACAAATGGCCTAGCCACATCTTTCCCAATGAAAAACATATCTACAATCACAGACTTCCAAACAGAAGACCACTGGCTTATTGACAGCAGATGTTTTGATCATCTTTCACCATTCATAGATAATTTCACTCATATAGGCAACAGAACTTGATATGCCAAAACTGCTAACAATTCACCTTTGATAGAATATGGACCTGGAAAGGTTATCATTCAATAAGATGATAAACATTCAGTTACTCCAGAAAAAGTCTGGTATACTTCAAAAGTGAAAGAGCATTTCCTTTCACTTCCTACTCTCAATTTGGATGGCTTTAGATGTGAGATTGAAGGGAAAGAAATCCAAAATTTGGAACAAGTGTGAAAGACTTGTGATATGGGCATCTGCTTTATCACCACAGTCCAAGTTATGTAAATTGGTTTTGGTTATATCAGATCACATCAATGAATGACCAAGCAGCTACACTACAAGAGATCTCTTCATATGGAATATGGAACCAGCACTTTGGACACACAAGTGACAATGCTTTGAGACATGGAGTCAAAAATCTCACTGGCATACCTCAATGTGCCATTTCCATGTCTTGTTCTCCTTGTAAAGGATGTGCTATGGGCAAAAATGTCTGACAGATCCTTTCCAGACTCTTCAAAAAGAGCAACATGTACACTTGAACTAGTACACACAGATCTTATGGGTCCTTATCCAGTGGAACCAAGATCAAGAGCATGATATGTTCTTACTTTTATAGATGATCACTCTGATTTTGCACTTGTTGCATTTATCAGAGACAAAGTGGCTGCTGCACAATGTTCTCAAAACATGGTTTTTTGGGCTGAAACTTTTACTGATCAACAGCTCACCTCTGTTTATTCAGACTGAGGAGGAGAATTCATGGGCAAGCTACATGTGTTCTTCACTTCCAGATATATCACTCATCAAGCAACAGTACCATACACTCCTTAACAAAATGGTTGAGCAGAGAGATTTAACAGGACAATAATGGAAAAAGCAGAAGCTATGTGACATTATGAATGCTTACCAGAAGCTTTTTGGCAAGATGCAGTGGAAACAGCAACCTTCATCTATAATAGACAACCAATGCATTGTCACAACTGAAAGACCCCTATTGAAATCTTCAAAGGTGGTAACATATCAGATATCTCTTACTTCTGAGTATTCAGCTGTAAAGCATTTGTTTACATCACTCCAGAACAAAGAAGAGACAAACTCAGTGCAAAAGCTGAAGAAATGACCTTTATAAGTTATATACCAAACATCAAAGGCTGGAGATTTTGGTCAATGACCTGAAGGAGATTCTTTGACTCTACACAAGCCATTTTTGATGAATCAGTGTTTCCTTATAGTCTCAAGGGCCAAGAAAATGGGCTGATTCAAATTTCAGTAGAGGCAGAAGAAACAATAGCAAATGACACCCCTATTGATCAAGAATCTCAAGAATCTCAAGAAATACTGGTACAATCTCAAGAACTGGTAGTACCACTATCAATACCAAGAGCAAATTTGAATTCCAATCAATCACAAGCACCACTAGAAGGCATTACTAGTAATGAAGACTCCTCAGGAGATCATCCAGACACAACATCTTTCACTTTCTTAATCACATCATCAACTTCCTCTAAGAAAGTCTCTACTCCAAAGAAGATGAAACCACCACCACCTTCATATCATTCTATACCTCCCTCTCCTTTCAGATGAGGAAGAAAGTGTCTATCATCAAAAAAAAAAGTAGACAGACACAAAGTGAAACAAAATTTATTTCCACAACAAGAAGTGACCAAACCAGAAGAATCTGATTCAATAAGGAAAAGAGACTTGGATGCCACAAAGGCAAACTGAAGATGAATCTCTTGTGAGATTGAGAGCATGTTCTCATCAATATTATCTTACAAGGAGAGAATGTGAACAAACCTTCAGACCTTCTCAAGAACCTGTTTGGAGATTCATCAGAATAGCCCAAAGAAAAATCCAACCTGATTCTGCTTATGGATATCTCACTCCCATAGAGATAGAATGACAGGGAATTAGGGCTTCAATATGAATCCCTATTCAAGAGAATGTACAAATTCAGGAGGAGAAAGTTCAAGAAAAACAAGCTCAAGATGAAAAAGAGGAAGAACCAACCAACCAAGAAGGATTAGAACAATTGTATGAACTGATGTCCAGTTTAGTTGCTCAACATTCAGTCAAACAAGTGTTAAACTAGATGGACAAGTCATGTTACAAGGTTGGATAAATGAAATATTAGCAGCAGCAGTAACAGGATCTGCTGACTGGAAAGTGCCAATGCACTACAAAGACACTGCAAAGCTACCACAGAAACAAAAGGAAGCATGGCAGGCTGCATGTGAAAATGAAATCTCTACCTGATAGAAAAGTCTGAAAGCTTATAGATTTTTCCAGGGACCATCAACCAGTGAATGGGAGATGAATTTTTGCTATCAGAACAGGTAACCATGTCAAAGCAAGAAAGGCTTTACATGAATCTTTGGTGTGGATTATGAAGACACTTTTTCACCTATTACTTGACCTGAGACAGTCAGGTTCCTTCTAGCTTTAGCAGTGCTACAAGATTGGAAAATATCAGCACTAGACATCAAAACAGCATTTCTGTATGGAGATCTTGATAAAGAAATCTATATGATGCAACTAGAAGGCTTCATACAGTGAGCTCAAAAACCCTTTCAATGTCACCCTTGTTTGTAGTATGTGATGCACACTGCCTAACCCTGTGGGAATTTTGCTTAGCTTTAGTGGAGTTATGTAACCACGATCCTGGTCACCAATGCAAAAGTGCAAAAACCCTTTCAATGACATCACAGTTTTACAATGGCCACATATCTGCACTGTGTGAATTTCATCACATGAATCAGGAACTGATTTGATAGCCAGCAGTATGTACTATTTATAATTTTACCAAAGCTAAGCAAAATTTCCACAGGGTCAGGCAGTGTGCATCACACACTACAAATGAGGCCAACATTGAAAGGGTTTTTGAGCTCACTGTAGATCCCAGAAATCCCTTGAAAGTATGACTATTGAATAAAACCATATATGAACTAAAACAAGCCATGCTCCAATGAAACAAGGCACTCCATGCATCTCTTATCAAATTCAATTATCAAAGGTTATATGCTGATACTGGAGTTTACATAAAGAAGAAAGGAAAGATTGTGGTCATTATTGTAATGTATGTTGATGATGCACTTTTCATGAATAGTGACAAAGCACTAGTTCTCAAAGAAAAAGAATGTTTCATGAAGAGATGGAAATGCAAAGATTTTGGAGATGCAAAGGAATACTGTTATGATCAGCCCCTTTTTCTTCATATTGCTTACATATGCATGGATATAAGTCCCAACTTGGACATTCATTTCTTTTCATTGCTGACTATGATACCATGACTTCCCATCCATTTTCATTGCATTCCATGCAGTTCCAGTTGCCCAGTCAGTAACTCTTTCCACACCTGCCCTAAACCTGTTCTACTTGTATATAAACCACATTGTCTTGTATCTGTATTTCCCAAGCTAGACCTCCCCTTCATGTACCTCAATACACTGGGTCTTTGCTCCACTCCTCACCCCAGCTCTTAGTCTCTCATTGAGAACCTCTTTGCTCTTTGAGACTTTGTAGTGCTCTTGAGGCTACACTGTTCTATGGGAACCTCTTGTTCACCTTGAGATGATAGATTTTTGAGGAAGTCCTTTCTTCAACGTTAGATCATTGAGACAGAATGAGCAGAAAGCCTTGTTCTCCCCAAACCCCTGTACTTCATCCTCATAAAGTGGCTTGCCCCACTTTTCCTTGTCCCTCGTACTCTAGACCCTCTGTAGGGGCTACACCTATCTCTGCTTGGGGTAGTCATAACAAAAGGTCTAGCTTCCCTGTTGGCTACCATCTGGTAAGCCACCATTACTCCAAGGCCTCCCATTGATACTCATTGGTGCTCTTGTCCCAATGACCCCTCTGATTCTGAGTCACTTCCTCATGACTGGACCCCCTCTGATGAGGATGAATTCCTACCCACTGAGGAGGATACTGAAGTTGCTCTCAATCTAGCCCACCATCTTTCCCATTCTGCATCTATTCCTTGGGTGCTGATCCCCCCATTGCCAATACCCCTGCTGCAAACTGGGAAAATTTTCTTCCCTAGCAACCCTCTCAATCCACCTGAACCATGGGAAGTTATCCAAGCATACAAAGCAATGTCTTCTTCCAAGCCCATGGAGCTCAAGCTCAACCCCCCTGCACCCTTTGATGGCAATACTGCCAACTCCAAAGACTGGTTGGACACCATCACAACCTACCTCCTAGTTAATGCTGATGTCTACTGCACTGATGACAAGAAGGTCACCTTTGCACTCTTGTTCATGACCCTTGGGTCAGCACAGGTCTGGGCCAAAACCTTTAGAAGGAAGGCAGTTGCAGACAACTCGTTTGGAAAATGGTTCAACTTTGAAGAGAAGTTCAGAAAGTCCTTTGTCAGAGAAGATGAAGTGGCTGATGCCCTGGCTTGGCTGTTCTCCACCCACATGAATAATGATAAGAAAGGATGGTGGATGCCCTCCATCATAGACTTTAAGCCATTGCCACCCCTTTTAGCACTCAGATCCTCACCATGGAGACCATCCCTGACAAAATTGATGACTGGTACAAATGTGCCATTTCATTCCAGAAGCAATGGAAAAGAACTTCCCTAATCTGAGAGGCATGAAAGGGTAAGACGACCCCTTCATATGCCTATGCCACCCTCTTGCACTTTAAACCTGTTCAAGACCCCAATGCCATGAACGTTGATACAGTATCCATTCCTTGCCCCCAGAAGCTTACTCCCAAAGAATGGAAATGCTGCCATAAGAAGAATCTCTGCTTCAAATGCTGGAAACCCAGACATTCAGTGTTCAAATGCAATGCCACCTTTGAGAACACCCCCAGACCTTCCATTCAAAAGACAATGAAGAAGGACCCTGAGGATCTCCCCACATTAAAAGAATGTGAGGAAGATGATAAAAAAGTGGTCGGAAGGACAACCCATTTTTGTTCCCAGGATTTTTAGAATGGAGGCCAGCCTTGATGTCTGCCACCTCCTACCACATATGTGCACCTGTAACTGTATCTTGTATGATGAAATCTATGCAGATCCCCATCAAACTCATCATACCATCACACATACTCAAAATCGTTGAATCTCACACCCTGATCAATAGTGGCACAGATATTAACTGCACTGACTGGGGGTTCATTAGGAAGAACAAACTTCCCACATCCCAACTTGAGAAACCATTCCAAGTCTGCAACCTTGACATGTCATCTAACAAGAAAGGCAAGGTGTCATTTTCCACCATGCTCTTTGTCAACATCAAAGGAATTGCTAAGAAGGTCCTTTTTTATGTCATGGATTGCAGATGACAGAACATCATCTTAGGATTGCCTTGGCTGAAGGTGGTCAATCCCCTGATCAACTGGTCTAAACAGACCTGCACCATCTCCGAATCTCTTGACAAGTTGAAAGACTTGTACCAAGTCCACATTACTGACCTTGAACAGCATGACAAGTTCTACCCCACCACCACTTCCAAGGAAACTATGGTTCATCAAGTCTATGACAAAAGGCTCTTTGACTATCTCCAGAAAGACAAAGAGTCTGACTTCATCAATACCATGAAGAGGTATGTAGACCTCCACTAAGTAGCCCATTTTGGGACCCACTTTGCCCCCTGTGGCAGCCTCAGACACCAGAGGTTTGTCAATAAAGTCACCACCACCACTGAGCTTGTGGCTGTGGCTCATAAAGCCAAGCCCAAGACTGTGCTACCTCCTGAGTACACTGAATTTGCAGATGTCTTCATGAAGGAAGCATCTGATCACATCCCCCCATTGTACTCTTATGATCATGAGATTCACCTTGACAATTCCTTTGTTCCCAAAATAGGAAAAGTTTACCCACTGTCCCCAGATGAGCAGAAGGCCACTGAAGACTTTATTCAAGAGAACCTTGACTGTGGAAAGATCTGCCCCTCAAACTCCCCTCAAGAAGTACCCTTTTTCTTTGTCAAAAAGAAGGATGAAAAGCTCTGCACTTGCCAAGGCTATCGCTATCTGAATGAGCATACTGTTTGGAATGTGTATCCTCTCCTCTAGTCTCCAATCTTATCAACAAGTTGAAAGACGCAAAGGTTTTCACCAAGTTCAATGTCTGATGGGGGTACAATAACGTCAGAATTAAAGACAGTGACCAATGGAAGGCCATCTTCATCATGCACAAAGGCCTGTTCAAACCACTCGTCATGTTCTTCGGGCTCACAAACTCTCCTGCTATGTTTCAATGATTCATGAATGATTTGTTTAGGGACATGATCACTGAAGGATGGCTTGTTATCTACATGGATGACCTCCTTATCTTCTCCCCTGACCCAGAGCTTCACAAGGAGTGAACTAAATATGTCCTGCAAAAGATGCCAGAATTTGACCTACACCTGAAACTCAAAAAGTGCACCTTTGCTGCCTTCAAGGTAGAATACTTTGAAATGATTGTTAAACCTGGACAGATTGCCATGAACCCAGTCAAACTCAATGGAATTGCCACCTGGCTGACACCTATGAAAGTAAAAGATGTCTGCTCCTTCCTTGGATTCACCAACTTCTACCAGTGATTCATAAACAATTACTCCTCCATTGCTCATCCCTTGATAGATCTTATGAAAAAGAATCTTTCCTGGGATTGGACTTCTGCCTGTCAGAAGTCCTTCAATGAGTTGAAGGCACTCATTCTATCCAAACCAGTCCTCCATCTCCCTGACACATTCCAACTCTTTGCCATCATGACTAATGCATTGAAGTTTGCCACTGGAGCAATCCTGCTCCAGACTAATGCCAATGGAGACTGGCACCCCTGTTCTTACCTCTTACAATCATTCTTTCCTGCTGAGAGGAACTATGATATCTACAATCATGAACTCCTTGCAATCATCTGAGCCCTGAAAGCCTGGAGACACTACCTCTCTGGCTCCCCCTTTTTTGTTCAAGCATTCACAAATCACAAGAATCTGACATACTTCTGTCAACCCCAGAATCTGAATTGTCAACAAGCACAATGGCTTCTCAACCTTGCAGACTTCAACCTGAAAATGGTCCATGTTCCAGGTTCTCAGCTTGCTGCCCCTGATGCACTCTCTCACTGCCCAAATCTCATTGTCAATGAAGAAGACAATGCAGGAACAACCCTGCTTCCAGACTCTCTCTTCATCAACCTCATCGACTCCTCACTCACAGGCAAACTTGCCTCCTCCTCATTCTTCAACCCCCTTGTCCTCCAAGCCCTTCAAGCATTACAAGGAGAGGTACCTTCTGCATTCCATTCCCATCTCTCCAATTGGTCATATACCAATGGAGTTCTTTCATACAAAGGATGCATCTATGTCCCACCCACAGATAACCTTTGTCATGAAGTACTCACTTGCTGCCATGACCACAACACTGCCAGACACCCAGGATATTTGAAAACCTGGCAACTCATCTCCATGGAATTCTGATGGCCTGGACTAGCCTAATTTATAAGGAAGTACATTGAAGGCTGTGTTGTTTGTCAACAGAACAAGGCAAACACCCACCCCACTGTTCCCCCATTGACACTGATTAAATTCTTATATATCCATCCTTTCCAACAGATCTTGTGTGATCTCATCATGGATCTTTCCTTTTCCTCCAGTTTTGATTCCCTGTTGGTTGTGGTTGACCACAGACTTACTGAGGGGGTAATTCTTTGCCCCGCTAAGAAAACGATTACTGCCGAGGGTGTCACAATCCTTTTTTTCCACAAAGTCTTTCTTCACTTTGGACTCTATGACAAGATCATCTCAGACTGAGGGCTGCAGTTTGCCTCTCCCTTCATGAAAGAGCTGAGTTGTCTCCTAAACTATGACCTTTCTCTATTCACTGCTTATCATTCCCAATCAGATGGTGAGACCAAATGTGTCAGCCAGGAAGTTGAGATGTACCTTCATATCTTCTGTGGCACAAACCCTGGTTCCTGGTTGGATCAGATCACTCATGCCAAATTCATGCATAATCACTGCCCCCACTCTGTCACCAGCAAGTTGCCATTTTATCTCATGATGGGCTATGAACCCCATGCCCTACCTGTCATCCTCCCTGACTCCTTGCTTCATGCTATTGACCTCCATCTAAAATCCCTGTCTGCAATGAGGAATGAAGCCCTCACAGCTCATGAACTTGCATGTCAAGTTATGGCATTGAAGAGAGGTTGACTGACCTAGACTGCTATAGGTCTCCAGATAGGAAACTAGCAGGTCAGTAACACAAAGAAAGAAAGTGAAGGAACAATTGGTTCATCCCAGGGGAATTGCAGGTAGAGAATCAAGGAAATGCAACTGCAGGGCTTACAGGACTTCTTGGTAGTTGATCTAGAAGAGCTCCTAATGCTTCAGACATGGCTGATGAGCACAGGACTTGATTCTGTTATGGCCGACCTGGGGATGGACGGGCGTAGAACTGTGAGGACTGCAGTCTTAACTGTGGACAAAGTGGCGACGGAGCTTGACGATTGCAAGATGTCTACAAGGAGCCTTCCTACTAGTGAGGTTCGGCGACAAAGGTTGCTACTGAGCTAACGGCAGCCAAGGACTTCCGAGTTAATGGTGGACAATGGAGTCTGCCTGTGATTGAGGACAGACAACAAGGGGCTTCCGAGTTAACGGTGGTAACTCCCGCATAAGTGGTCATGACAAGGGGTCCTCAACGACGAGGTCAACGAGGAGGACTTCCTGATGAGGGGTTGTCAACAAGGAATGGAACAACAGTGTATTCCTGATAAAGTACAAGGAAGATAGAACACGGTAAGACTAGACTGAGGAGCATAGGTGTGACGAGGCGGGTTTATATATGTAGAGGAATTCAGGGCAAGCATAGAACGTGAAGGAATATGATGGAAGGAATCGCTGACTGAGCAAGTGAGATAAGAGCACATGAAGTGCGATGGGAACGGATGGTGAGTCATGGTATCATAGTCAGCAATGAAAAGAAAGGAACGTCCAGGTTGGGACTTATACCCATGTGTACGTAAGTGATAAGTCAAGGAAAAGTGTAGTCCGGGATAAATCGTAACAGATTCTTCTAGGATCAAGAGAGAAAGAGCAGAGAAAAGAGATCCAGATATGACTGGATTGATGAGGACTGAAGACTCCCACTCCAAGTGAGTGATAGATGATTGATTAGATTTGTGTGAAACACAACTTTTATAGTCTGGGCACACCCAAGACTCTAAATAAGCATAAAGAAGGAACATCCAATGTGAATCTGGTAACTGGATTACAATACAGAGCATCTGGTACATAGCGTCCAGTAAACTATACATATAGTAGGAATCCATCTGATAGACAGACTGGATTGAAAAGAAATGGATACAAGGAAATGGGTACATACGAGTAGGGCGGACCAGAACTGGATTGAACACAGATGGACACGGATGCTTGATGACTCGACAATGACCTAGTGAAAGTCAAATAGACATAGAATGACCGGATATGGACCTAAGGAGCGATGGCTCCTTACAGCGTCATGAAATAAATGCTCCTTTACCCCATTTTTCAAGGGAGATAAAGTCTGGCTTGAAGCCAAAAACCTCCATCGCTCTGTTGCAAACCTGAAATTCATGCCAAAATAGGAAGGACCTTTCACAATCACAAAGGTACTGTCCCCAATCACATACCAACTCTGTCTCCTGCAGGCATGGAAGATACACCCTGTATTCCATGCCTCACTTCTTTTCCCATACAGAGAAAATACTGTCCATATTTGTTGGGCCTTTGCACTTTCATGGCCTTCATTGGCTAGAGATACATCAGAGGAAATCCAGAGATGACAGAGGACTGTCTAAGTAGATATTCAGCATAAGGTATCTACATACTGATACAGGCTTTATATGTATATATATAGAGGGGACTGCAGATTAGTAAACAGAGGAGTGGATGGCTAAACTAATAGAGGTCAGATACATATGTGCTGGAGCTGTGCTCTGGGTCAGAAATGAGCCAAAGCTGTGCTATACAGTGTTGGAGGGGTCAGAGATGTGAGACTAAACTAAAAGGATATACATAAGGAAGTCTAAGAGAAGTCTGGAGTGACAGAGTTGCATATTTGATGAAAGATCACTGAAGTGATGAGCAGAGTTGTGTTCTGGAGGTTGGAGTTGACTTAGTTGGATTCCAGGATATGAAACACATGAACTTCGATGTAACTTTGACATAATGTCCGAAATAGAATATATAAGGTCCGAAGGAAGAAAGAGAATCTTACTGAGTAAAATTACCAACTCCAAGATGCTTTGAAGCAGAGTTGAGGGACTTGGTGCACACCAACCTCAGAGTTGTAAAGATGGACCTCAGAGGAAGTCAGAGGTTGGAGAAGGTATATTTTGACATCTATTTGACATAATAGACTTGGGAAGACCATGGTGCTTCCATACATTTGGTAGATAGAGAGTTGCAGTATCCAGTGCAGTTACTGTCTTGTTGCAAGGAATGAGTTCAACTTCCTTAGAGAACCTGTCTGCCACCATCAAGATGAAGTCAAACTCATTAGATAAAGGTAGATCAGTAATAAAATCTGCTGAAATGTGTTCCCATGGAGTGTCTGGCACTTCTATGGGATGTAGCTTTCCAGAAGGGGCTTGGTTACTCCCTCTAAATCTTGCACACCTGTCACAACATGAGAGATGCTCCTTCACATACATTGCAATTCCAGGCCAAAAGTAGCTGCGCTGCAGCAGTTCAATTGTCTTCTCATACCCTGGGTGTCCAGCAACAGGGATGTCATGAATTTCACAATGTGCAATTGCAAATCCTGATTAGCAGGAATAATCTTTCTTTCTTTAGTGTCAACAGGATTCCTTCCTTTACTTCACAGACATTGAGTTCTTCCCATAACTGTTAAGACCAGGTCATGCTCTGCTCTAACTCCAGTCAGAGATTGGAGGTAAAAGGGGAAGAAATATCAGAGATGATTGTAGATCCAGAGGGTTGTGTCCAGAGGGGTGAAGGCTTGATGCAGGAATTGTGTGTCATGCACTTGCACTGTCATGGCCTTCTTGGTCAGAGATGCATCAGAGGAATATGAAGAGAGATAGGAGAAGTGGTCTAGGATGATATTCAGCCCACATACAAAGTTGGAGTAAATATACAGTTGGAGGAACTGTGAATTAGTAATGGAGGGCTATGTAAATATGTAAAGTGGAGGTCAGAGAAGTCATGACCAGAGCTGTGCTGAACAGGGTCAGAGGAACATACAGAGCAAGAGCTAGACTAAATAGAAAACAAAGGAGTAACATAAGGATATGTATGGAGGTTCAGAGTAACAAAGACACATAATTGGTGAAATATCACCAGAGGGTTGAGCAGAGTTGATGGTTGAAGGTGCAGAGTTGTCACAGATATAACAATAACTTCACTTCCTTCAGTCTTACTGTAAGGTCTCTAATCTTCTATTTAATTTGTTCACATTCATCAGATATCCAGATTGCCATTCTAATCTTCTACAATGGAATAACTAGCACTCCTTTGTTGTCATCTTCAATGCCATGCAGGGGATCTTCTCTTCTGGACAAAGCATCAGCTTTTCCTGCTGTAGATCCAGCTTTATGGATCCATTTAAAGTTAAATCTGGTTAAGTATTGTGCCCATCAAGCCTGTTGACAATTTAGATCCTGTCTCTGCATGAACCATTGCAGATTTGCATGATAATTCCAGATCTCAAACTCATGCTTGGAATCTTCTAGATAGTGTCTCCAGAGTTCCGGAGATCTGATGATGCTTAGTCTCTTTGTCAGCTACTGGGTAGTTTCTTTCTTTTGGAAACATAAAATGAGAGGAGTAGGCAACTGGGTATCATTTCCCTTCTTGCTCAATAGAAAATACAGCACCAGTGGCATAGTTAGAGACATCAAATTCAAGCCAGAAGTGTGAATCGTTATCAGGAAATGCCAGTATAGGGTCTGAGGTAAACTTCTCCTTTAGTATGTCAAATGCTTGCTGCTGGGCTTCCTTCCACTGAAAAGGGACATCCTTCTTTGTCAAATCACCTAGAGAATGAGAAACTTTTGCATAATCCTTGATGAACCTTCTGTAGAAGTTGGCCAGCCCTAAGAAGCTTCTAACTCCTTTTACATTCCTGGGTTCTGGCCATTTGAGTATGGCCTTGACCTTTGAGTCATCCATTTTGATTCCATCTTTGCCAACGATCATGCCTAGGAACTCCTTCAGAGGCACTAAAGGTGCACTTCTCTGGCTTTACAAATAAGTCATTATCTTCAAGACACTTCAGGACTTCTATAACAATCCTGTCATGTTCCTCCTGACTATCTGTCTTTGTGAAAATCATGAGGTTATCAATATAGATAACCACCACATCATCCATATCTGCAAAGATCTCATTCATCATTGCTTGAAATGTGGCAGGGAAATTGCACGATCCAAAATACATCACAAGAAGTTTATATGCTCCTCAAAGCATACAAAGGCTGCCTTCCATTCATCACCCTCCTTGATGTGAACATTGTTATATTCCCATATGAGATCCATCTTGGTAAATAACTTAGTACTCTTCAGCTTGTTCACAAGTTGAGATATCAGAGGAAGAGGATAGTTATTCTTCACAGTATGTTCATTGAGATATCTATAGTCCTGTGCATCCTCTTTTGACCATCATTCTTTGGCACAAAGAATACAGGGGATGTCTGGAAACTCTTGAATGGTCTAATATAACCCTTCTTCAATTGATCATCAATGAATGCAGAGACTTCCTCTTGCTTCTGATTTGAGAGGGGTATAATGTGTCTCTTCTTTGACTTAAATGATCCCTTAACATCAATGGCATGGTTTCATAGCTTCTAGTGGGCATGCACTCTAATTTTTGCTTTGAAAAGATATGCAAGTACTTGTGATACTGTCTGAGTATCAACTTTACTGGTTCAGAATCTGTTACATTTTATCCCAGACTACACTTTTCCTTGAACTTATCACTTACATATGCATGGGTATAAGTCCCAGCCTGGACGTTATTTTCTTTTCATCGCTGACTATGATACCATGATTCATCATCCGTTTCTATCGCACTTCACGTGCCCTATCTCACTTGCTCAGTCAGCAATTCCTTCCACCATATTCCTTCATATTCTATGCTTGCCCTAAAGTCCTTTACATATATAAACCTGCTTTGTCGCACCTATGCTCCTCAGTCTAGTCTTACCATTTCCTACCTTGTACTCCTTGTCACTACTGGAATACATTGGTGTTCCCACTCCGCGATACAGGCACAAGGGTAGCCT
>JBBPTO010000218.1:0-40528 GCA_038094155.1 Pulveroboletus cf. aberrans | reverse complement strand
AGAGAGGATGGCAGGTGCGCCGTGACCTGGAGCAGTGACGTATATAATCATAAGTAATTATACACAGAAGCTGATCTCGGAAACGAAACGGACCGGGCCCTACAACAAGGAGTGCATCCAGATCGGTCTTCTTAACGATACGATTTAAATGCGCATAGACGAGAACGAGACCAGGACATGTTCCCCAGTGACCCAGCAAGCGAGGCTTAATGTCGTCCGGTGTGAGCTGTCTCTCAAGAAGAACGTTATCCTTCAGGAAAATCATCGCTAACAAAGGGCCTAAGGACAGAAGGTAGAGGAGTCGTACAGGGGCTAACTACCTGCAGTGATGTAATTCGCAGCCCGCGTAAACTGGCGGAGGGAGGCGAGTTCCGCAGGTACCAAGACGGAACGCGTGCTGATTTGCGCGCCGACATCTAGGATACAGTCCGGGAGATGGGAGGGGTCGGGGGATGGGTTGGGTTGAGCGAGGAGCTGGGCGGGCATCGCGCAGTGAACACCGAACAAAGCTAGACGGTTGCTCTATAAGTGGGCCTTGACTCTTGCCCCAACCGGAGTCTGAACAGCGGATCGGGGGGACGGACAAATTTAATTCCAGCGCCGAGATGAGATAAGAAGTCACATCAAACGAGGCGCAGTATGCCCTCAAACACTGTGGCTGGGTCTAGATCGGGCCCAGACCAGATGATGTCTGGCAACAAAATTAACACGGGAGGTCTGGTGCCGCGACGAACGCTAGACAGGGGTGGGGAAAAAAACAGCAGCGTCGAGCGACTCGTGAATTGGAAGGACATGTGTAGGGAAAGGACAGTACGAGACCTAGCGGGGCAATGCGGGACTCCGATATGATACGGTTGCTGTCGGAGTTGTTGCGAAAGAAACAAATGGCATGCGATGGCGAGGCGCATGGACAGCACCAGAAAAGGTCACGGCTTCCTCGGCCGACCGCCGCCTGATCTCGAAGTACAAGACAAATATCACTTCCACCTGACACTCCAGGGACATCCACAACACGTCAAGTGAACCAGCCCAGGAATGTCCCTGATACTCGCGGTAAACGCGGGGTCATCCTCGCTCAAGATTTCCTTGTATCAGCGTATACCTGAGGACACACAGATGCCGCACCTTAGGGTGACATCGTCCATCTCGTCCATCTCTTCACCCCCTGTCAAGGTCTCCTTTCAACCCACCAGTCCAAGTCAAGCACCCAGACACTCGGATGCATCGGAACCTTTGGCAATTCGTGATCACGAGTCCGCATTTCTTCACTTTCTTGACCTTCTCGGAGAGGGTGCGAGTATCGACCCCCAGCAGATCACGCATATATGCCATCGTGTCGTCCATGGTGGGGACTATACAGAGCCCACCATAATCTCAGACCAGTCTTACCATCACATCGAGACCCTATCAGACCTCGCCCCCCTGCGAGTTGCCTTTCTAGTAACATTCTCGCTGAAACTGACCCATGTATAGGCACAATGGTGCTTCGTTGTCTGTCATCAGCGTATGCCTCAAGGCATTGCCACACGCGCGTTCGATCGCTTTTTTCGACACCGCGTTTCACAAAGACCTGCCCCCCCATGTCTCGACCTATGCCATCGACCAGAAGATCGCGCGGGAACGTGGGCTGAGAAAGTATGGTTTCCATGGATTGAGTTGCAAGTCTCCATCCATGGATGATGTGTCTCCTTGCTCATAGCGGAATGTTCAGATGCCTTCATCAGACGTGTGGTTGCCAAGCACTTACACAAGGTTCACTACTTCATCTCGACAGCGGTCTAGGGTGCTCACATTGGACATTCGTCAGGGGGAAGATGAGTTGAATATCATAGCGCTCCACCTTGGATCTGGAGCCTCCGTCTGTGCGATTCGGGATGGAAAATCGATCGACACTTCCATGGGTCTCACTCCGCTGAGCGGATTGCCTGGGGCTACGAGAGCGGGAGATATCGATCCTAGTCTCATTTTCCATTACACGAGTGACCCTCAAAGTCGCTTGAGCTATGACTCTACGACAACCAAGGAAATTCACGTTACAAGAGTCTGTCCCACTTTCGGATCCTTTTTCCCGTACTCATCGCGGGGATTCAGGCAGAGGATATCCTCAACAGCCAAGCAGGATGGAAGGCATTGGCGGGTACGACCAACTTCGGAGAAATCACCAAGAAGGCAGATCTCCTGAATCCACCATCGTATGAGACAGAGAATCCCCACACACTTGCATTCCACATCGTGCTCGATCGCGTGCTACACTACGTTGGCGCGTACCACCTATCCCTTCGGGGTCAAGTGGATGCACTCGTGTTTGCGGGTGGGATAGGAGAACACAGCCAAGCGTTGCGCAGCGCTGTTGGAAACGCAGTCATCAACTTGGGGTATTCAGCTGTCGACGAACGCATGAATCAGGAGTTAGAACACAATAAAGGTACTGTCGTCGACATAGGAAAACACGATGGGGGAAGACGCATGTTGGTCTGTAGGACAGACGAACAATTTGAGATGGCGAGGGAGTGTTCAGTCATGAACGAGTTTTGGCACTAAGACAGATAGCGATATGTTGGTGTTCGTACGAGTCCAGGTTTTGAAGTAAAAAACGAATGAGTTGGGCATCGATTACACTTTTCCAAGGTCGAATGGCTGGCAGACTAGTTTGCGGGAATTTGTCAGGCTAGCAGCCACTGTGAGCCTCATTCAGGTTGGAGCCTACGTCGTGTCGTGATCCGCAGTTCGTACGATCCGTGCGCGGTATTAGTCAACCTTCTTGTTTTGGTTTCACTGCACGTCATTCTTTCTTTTCTCTTGACACATTGTTCGTCTGTTCTAGGTATCGTTTTCGTCTTTTGAGCGTCATGTATCTTGTGCCTTCTCGTCTATTCTAGCGTTCAAGGCAGTGTGTTGGGGCCTACGGGACGGGGTACGAGTGCTGCGGGCCCTAGCGAGCCTGACAAAACGAAGCGTCGTCTCTTCTGTCTGCCCCTATCCTCGATATCGCCTCCTTCGCCCTTGAATTTGCTCAGTGGTGGCGGCATTCAAACCCGCTAAACCCGCTACCTTTAACGGGGACAAAAATACCTTCACTGACTGGTTCCGCCACATTAAGATGTACTGGGTTTGTGTTATGGCCTCAGACGAGCAGAAGGTACTGGGAACTCCACTGTTTGTGAGTCATGACCTGGCGGTGACCTGGGCTGGGGCGTGTAGCAAGACACAGCTGGCGAAATCCCTGAATGATCCATTGTGTTGCCAGTGGGGAGATTTGATGGCTGCATTGAAGGATGCTGGTGCTCTCGTTAGCAAAACTGTGGATGTGCAGGCCTGTTTGGGTGAATTCAAGCAGGGCACCATGCTCACAGATCAATACCTCATCCTTTTTACCCAAATCCCGAGTGACATGAGTTGTTCTATGGTTTTGTGGGATACTCTGGAAGCTAACCACCTCATCGATGTCCTGAAGATGAACATGAAAGCAATGATTGTCCAGGTGACAGAGGTTAGCTTTCACATGACCAAGACTTGCAATTTAACCATTTTTGTGGCTGCTCTGAAGGAAACCAGCAAGGCGCAGGAAAACCGTCATGGAGAATGAGTCCCTCTCTCCTCTTGACGCTTCATTCATCTACTCTAGGTATCATTTTCGCCTTTCGAGCGTCGAGTATCTTTAGTCTGTTCTAGGGTGTCATGAACACGATAGGCTCGAAGGGTCAAGAGGAGGGTGACATGTGGTTAAACCAAAACAAGAATGCTGACTAATACCATATAGGGATGACATTAATTGCCTCCTAAAGGATTGCGTCCTGCAATACAACGACTAGAAGATCACAACTGGTTCAGCACTGCCTGCCTCTCCTTCTTATCAACCTTGGGGAACATAAAACAAAATCTGCTCAGTTCGGCTAACTGTGGGCTTATCACAGTTTCTCGCGAAGTGGGCAGACCTGCCACAATCTGTTGTCCCTTCGACCTTTCAATATCCATAGGTCCCGAGCCGCCCTAAACCGTTCCCGTCGGATCTTGGTGGTTGACTGAGGTGGAAGTTGCGTAACAGTACGTCCACCGAGTTTCGAATAGTCTATTAGAACTTAGAAGGCTATACACACTGGACAAAAAACAGTAACGATAGACTGTCGCAGCGTCTGCAGAGCGGTCTTGTAACGTAACGTATCTCTGCGCACACGTTCCGATTCCATTTTCGGGTGTGTGGTGAGTACCCAAGATTCGGCTAGCCATTCAGACGCGTACCTGAACCACACTGCGGCATGCGTGCGTGATTTCATACTCGAGGAGGCGTAGTTGAAGTGCCTTAATGGAGCTGACTCCAGGCTGGTGGATGTAATAAGATTACCACCATCATTGGTTAGGACGTACAACCAGCTGCAGCTTGGAACTTTGATTTCAAAACTGGACTGCCAGAAAATCATCACTTCGGCATCGAACGTCGAATGATGGATTAATCCTTATAATTGACATGCCGTGCTCTCAGCCCTACACCAGACTGACGCTGACGCCACCGCAATATTTCCGGTGTCAATGGGCCCTGTGACTTTTTCTATCACGATTACATACGATGCGCTAATGAGATCGTGGAGCTTCAAATCATGTTCGCTTGAGCCAAGGTGAACTATATAACCCCCCATTTAGGTCCCCTCCTTTTCTCCAAGAGAACTTCTATCCTTTGTGATCATGGCCTCACCCTCCTCGGGTTCCCCATCCCTATTCCAAAACTCTTTTTATGTCGGAAATGCCTTGCAGAACATTCTATATGGTGAGTACTCTAGTTTGGATGCGCACGCATATCAGGAGATCCCGACTGAATGCTCCACTTGTGCAGGCTCCGAGTTGGTCCTCTACTTCAAGACTATACAGATCTTGGTGACACGGAACAAGGCCACACGCAAGAAATCAGACATATTTTATGCGATTTTCAGCACTGTGATGGTGCTTTTCGTCACGGTGTGGATAGCTACCGGATCCATCCTCGGCGAAGAAATGTGGCTCCTGCACCCGGATTATCCAGGTGGTCCGATTGCGTACTGGGACAACCATATTTCAGATTGGTACATGGATTGGGGGACGACCTGTATCATTATTCTGCAGCTCATGACTGATGGTCTCATGGTAAGGTCTAAGAGAATGTGCGAGATTAGCTCACTCGCTCGGTCTGTGGTTCCAGATTTATCGCTGTCGTATCATCTGGAACAGTTATCGCGCAATCATCATACCTGTCATTCTATGGTTCTCTACCCTTGGTGAGGATCGCCCGCACTTTACCCCACTGTCGTCGTTTCATTTCGCTTCCTTCCAGTCTTGGGAATTTTCGTTGACTGGACCTCCAGTGCGCCCGGGGGTGACTTTTTCACTGGTCTCGCTTCCCAGTTTGGTCTCTCCTACTACATCGTGGCGGTGGTTTTAAACACGACTCTAACATGCATGATATGCTACCGTCTACTGCGGTACGCCAAGAGGATCCGGGATGACCTTGGGAACCAGTATGCCTCACCGTACCTCACGCTGGTCACGATCGTCGTCGAGTCGATGACTCCATATACGCTCTCTGGCGTCGCGTTTTTAGTATCGTTCGGCATGGGAAGCCCGACGTCGGTCGCGTTTGTTAGCGTCTATTTTTTGATGATGGTACGCCCATTTGCCACCACCGCATCTTGCTGGTTTATGGGTTCAGGCTGAGTGCGTCATATTGTAGTGCATATCACCACAGATACTGATCCTCCGAGTGATGACGGGAAGAGCATGGGACAAGGACAGGGAGTCCCAGTTGCCAGTTTCAACACTCAAGTTCAACCCTAAGCGGGCGTCGCGTTCACAGTGGGTCGGTAGCAGTGCCGAGGAGTCAAGTGTGCATTTACAGACACTACCAAGTGTACATGTTCCATGTGGGCGGGAGAACAAGATGTCGGTCTCACAGGACTAGCGGGCGGTCTCAGGCTAGTCACATTTATATAGCTGTGTTTGAAATTTCGTTTGCTCTGAACTTCGGCCTAGCAACTTTCACGCGCCGATTCAAATGTGTGCATGTGCTGTAACCTACGTCACTTCGGCGTCGTATGCGGTCATGCCTGGAATACAAAAAATGGCCCCTTTCTTTTCTCAAATTTGTTGGCCTACATCCACTCGCGATGCCCGCACAACTTCTCGCTCAACCCAACCCACCCGCTGACCCGTCCCATCTCCCGGACTGTGTCTTGGATGTTGGCGCGCAAGTCAGCACGCGTTCCGTTTCGACACCTGCAGAACTTGCGTCCCTCCGCCAGTTTACGCGAGCTGCAAACTACATCGCTGCAGGTAATTGGCCCTTGTATGACTCTACCTATTTAAGCCCTTGTTAGCGATGATTTTCCTGAAGGATAACGTTTTTCTCGAGAGACAGCTCACACCGGACGACATTAAGCCTCGCTTGCTGGGTCACTGGGGAACGTGCCCTGGTCTCGTTCTCGTCTATGCGCATTTAAATCGCATCGTTAAGAAGACCGATCTGGATGCACTCCTTGTTGTAGGGCCCGGTCTGTTTCGTTTCCGATCAGCTTCTGTGTATAATTACTTACGTCACTGCTCCAGGTCACGGCGCACCTGCCATCCTCTCTTGCCTGTGGCTGGAGGAAGCACTCGCTTGTTTCTGGCCACGTTATTCTCGTGATAGGGATGGGTTGACGAGACTCATTACCAAGTTCAGCACCCCCGGAGGATTCCCTAGGCGAGCACGACCCATATATTTCGCTTCCTTTCGAGGTTGACCCTTTCTCAGTCACATCAATGCCCAGACCCCCGGCTGCATTCATGAAGGCGGTGAACTGGGATACGCCCTCAGCGTCTCGTTCGGCGCTGTCATGGATAATCCGAACCTCGTTGTCGCTTGTATCGTCGGCGATGGGGAAGCTGAGACCGGTCCCACCGCGACCGCATGGCATGGATACAAGTATATCGATCCTGCAGAATCGGGTGCTGTACTTCCCATTTTACATCTCAACGGGTTCAAGATTTCGGAGCGCACCATCTTTGGATGCATGGACAATAAGGAGTTGATTTCATTGTTTAGGTGATCGTGACGTCATCCTACCCATGTGTATTTACTGACGGGCCCCTAGTGGTTATGGTTATCAAGTGTTTATCGTTGACGATCTGGAGAACATTGACGAGAATCTGGCTGGAGCGATGGAATGGGCCCTCGAGGAGATTTCTCGTATTCAAAAGGCAGCACGCTCAGGGAAACCGATTGTGAAGCCTCTTTGGCCAATGCTGATTTTGAGAACTCCGAAGGGGTGGTCGTGCCCGAAGGAATTGCACGGTGAGTTTATAGAAGGGTCATTCCGTTCACACCAAGTCCCGCTTCCGGAGGCCAAGACGTCGGAGGAAGAACTCAGGATGCTGCAAGAGTGGTTGTCCAGCTATCGTCCCGAGGAGCTGTTCAATATCCGTAGTGTTAAAGGGGAGATCGAGGGTGCACCTGTTAAGGAGGTCATGGCAATCATTCCTGATTTCAAGGACAAGCGGCTGGGATTCCGAAAAGAGACTTACGCAGCCTTCCAACCACTGTCAGTTCCTGAGTGGGCACCGTATAGTGTTTCGAAGGGTAGTGAGGCAAGTTGCATGAAGACGATAGGAAACTTCCTTCGTGAGGTTGTCAAAGAGTGAGCTCTGTTCCTTTTCGTTCCCTGCTGATGTTTATAGCTCTGCGCTAGAAATCCATCTACATTCCGAATTTTCTCTCCGGACGAGCTAGTCTCGAATAAACTCGATGCCGTATTTGATGTCACTGGGCGAAACATGCAATGGGATGTCGCGTGTCGCGCTCAAGGAGGGCGCGTCGTCGAAATCCTCTCTGAACATACTTGCCAGGGCATCCTCCAAGGATACACGCTTACTGGAAGGACGGGCTTGTTCCCCTCTTACGAAGCCTTCCTTGGGATCGTTCACACCATGATGGTCCAATATAGCAAGTTCACGAAGATGGCATGTGTTATCCCTCATCTTCTGCGATGCATTAATGGCTTTCATTGTTCAGGCTCGTGAGACTGATTGGCGCCATGACATTGGTTCTGTCAATTACCTGGAGACATCTACCTGGGCCAGGCAAGAGCACAACGGTTTCTCCCATCAGAACCCCTCTTTCATTGGTGCTGTCTTGGAATTGAAGCCGAAAATTGCACGCGTTTATCTACCCCCTGACGCGAACTGTTTCCTCTCTACAATCGCTCATTGTTTGAGGGGAAGGAACTACATCAACCTTATGGTTGGCAGTAAGCAGCCGACTGCGGTATGGCTAAGTCCGGAAGAGGCAAACCGGGTAATTTTTTTAGTCCCCTCACACGGCACGGTACTAATTCTGACAAAGCATTGCATTGCTGGTGCGTCTGTCTGGAAATTCGCGAGCACCGACGACGGATTGAATCCGGACGTGTACGTCCGCTCCTTGCATTATGAGAATGAGCAATTCCAAATGCAAAACTTAGTGTCCTCGTCGGCGTTGGCACGGAGGTCACATTTGAGGTGATTGCAGCGGCAGCTCTCCTTCGCAAGTTGATCCCTGCCCTCCGTGTGCGCGTCGTGAACGTGACGGATCTGATGATCCTTGGTACTCCCGGAACTCACCCCCACGCGCTTGGTGACGAAGCCTTCGAATCACTTTTCACCCTCGACAAACCTGTCATCATCAATTATCACAGCTACCCGATCGAAATAAAAGGTCTGTTATTAGGTCGCCCGAATCTTGATAGGGTCACCGTGGGGGGGTCAGTTGTCACATATCTCTGATACGAGCCGATGAATAATGACATTGAACAGTTATCAAGAAGAAGGGACCACGACGTCCCCCTTTGACGTTCGTTTTGGTTACGGTACTTTATAAGTCCGTACTGACGAGACAACAACAGATGATGTTGTGCAATCAAGTTTCGAGATATCACGTAGCTTCGGCTGCTGTTCATGCTGCCGCGCCGCATAATCCGAAAGTGGCAACCGAAGCCCATGCGATAGCGAGTCACATCATGCACCTGGCAGCAAAGGACAAGCAATACATTTACCGCGAAGGACAAGGTAAGCACTCGCTAATCCCGCGTTGGCCGAGTTGTGTGTATGATTGATTGGACATTAGATCCCGATGGCACCTTTGATACTCCCGTCTTCGAAAAGCAGTGAAGTAGTGTGAGAGCCTAAGAGAGCAATGACATTTCCCTGTTGGAACTCAGGCCTTGTACGAGTAGCCTCGATTTGTATCAGTAGGCCCAGTGTAAAAAATCCAGGTCTAATGGTCGGCATCAGTTTTCGTGGCCCAACGGCACCTTACTAAAGAACCTGTAGCGAGAGCGGCCTCTTTCCTAATTTCCTACAACACCAATTTCAAGTTGCTGTGGTACAACAACTTCTACGGCCAGAGCCCTTCACCGGGAATGGTCAAATATTGGCTATCACTGGCATTAGGTAGGAAAAAGAGTCTAGACCACCCGATCAACTCGTCATAACTTTCAAACACCTTCACGGAACACACTGATGATTGGATGCGGGGAAAACGCCAAACTGCACCCTGGAACTTGGAGATTCGCTCCAGCGGAGTTTCTTTAAATGCTCAGGTCAATGTCCAACCTCAGCGCTGGTGTCAGGGGTGTGCGCTCCTCCCATCCTGCCTCACAGCAATCTGGAAGTGCATCCACATTACTGTTAGCGTTGGTCCTATTTCGACCCCTCTCCATGGTGTCGTCAATTATTTCTGTTGCGTTGCAGGGTCTACCCATCCACGCTGTGAAAAATTGTTCCCATCTCCAAAACATGCAGGATTCTTCCGACGAAAGGTCGTGCGTTGATGCGGTGCTACCTACTACATATCACAACACGTACACCATATCGAATCCGTTCGGTTCTCTCCTTTACTACATGTCCACTCCTGATCTTGGCCGCTTACCCCTCGAACTCGGGTCAGCCAACGTCCTTACGTCCATCATCGCCCCACCCGAAACGTGGGCGCGCCATTCCTGCTCATCTATACGATTGCGACTCGAATTAATCCAGTCCGTGATGTCTGGAGTTCCACATCCTTCTTCATCTGAAGCTAGCGTACGTTTCTTCCCAGCGCAAATACGATCAATTTACTCTCAGATGATACCCTAGTGTTCTTATTAATCTCTGTCGTATCTGCTTTGGCATCTCCCGGCCCAGGCCGAGCCTTTCTACCCAATCTGTGCTTATTCAATGACGTTCGAGGATCTCGGGGCCACTGACATGGCGATGTTCATAAATCCTACAACCGGGGTTATTGACATTCTTACTATCAAGCACTGCTCGCTCCTCGAGTTGAGCTAGATCAGTTTCATTGCCCTCACCTCGACTTCGATGGGGACTGCGACCGTGCAGAATTGTTCGCAAAAATGCTGACCAAAGAAGTCTTCTTCTGCAACTGTTCGGTATTCAACAATACCTTCCTCAACGTCACGCTCATGGCCAACGGGTCACCCGGAAAGGACTTTCCTACGAGAGGCATTTGCTCGTTAGCGTTGAAATAGAGCACCAACTCTAGTGTCGAACGTCTCTATTGCGTCGTCATACTCGAAGAACGGCGATGGAAGCGAACCCGGCATGGAATGGGATGGTAGCTCGGCACGCTTCACGGGCCGGCGGAAGTAGGAAGGATCGTGACGAGGACGGATGGGTCGTTCTTCTCTACCGCGTACAGGTCCGAGCACCTCGTCCCGGATTTCTACTGGACCAGTGCTGGAGACGATGCAGGTTCAACAAAGCGCCTTCATGAAGGAGAGGTCGCTCTACCCGTTTGCGTTTTCGTCGAGGGACTCGCCGTTGGGTTCCCGCTGTGACGTCCAAAGTTGTTGGCGATTCTGGTAAAAGCCATCTGTCGAGTGGATCATCCACTTTGACGAGTCACCACCATCTTTATCGTGTGCAGAGAGCTCGGGGTTCAAGTATTTCCGAGTCCGACGAGAGCACTCGAAGTTGCTCATTTCAAGCCTTGCAGACTCGTGGATCCTCTCAGACTTGAGTGATTGAATTCAAAGTTCGTACACCATACTTGCAGTGGTGTGGAGTCCTCTGTTCAAAGGAGAGGGTCGTACAGCGGTTGATACATGCCACTAATGACAGCTACAAAAAAAGACACGAAAGTGAATACATCATGCATCTGCCCGCAGATATTTTGCGACGATCTCCGGGACGCGACTGTCGACGCGAGATAAGAGCGCGATTGTCTCGTCCTGACAATGCAATGGAAATATTGAATACCAAGAAAATGCAAAGCGAAGAAGGGCTCACCCAGAGCTTAGCAGAAAGTGCCTTGCCTTGTGGCGTGAACACGAAATCGTCTTCCTCCACGACCCGACAAGACGACAGATAGTGACCGTGCATCGTGCGTGCGCTACTGGCGATGGCAGGGTGAACAATTGTCTTGCTCCCGTCCTCCGTCGAGCGTATGGCCAATGCTTTCTGGACCGCCGGAAAGGCCCAACGGACGTACCACCTGTTCTCTATCGCACGAAACAGGCTCGATCGGCAGTAGCCTGGGTTCACCGTGCACGCAACGACGGGCGTCGGGTCCGGCAAACGCGCCGCAAGCTCCCGTACGAACATGACCCCAAGCACTGAAAACGGGGTCGCCATTCAACAGTCTGGTCACAAGAAGAGGCTGTATGTGCGCCGTACTCACTTTTCGTGACGTTGTAACGATCGACGCTGATGGCATGATCATACCCTCAGCCATGACTCTACGTGAATAAAGTTGACGGACCTGGAGCCGAATTTCTGGTCGTTGATGGTATCGAGTACGTTTACCCAGCTGTCTGACTTTCTCAGGCAAGCAGGCCCGAGATGATGCCCGAAGCTCGACACGATAACCAAGCGTGAAGGAGACTCTGAAGTAGATGCTTTGACCAAATAGGGCAGGAGCAGAACGCTCAGCAACACCGTGGACAGATAATTGACCTGCAACCTGAAACAACGTCGCACGGTCATTCGGACGGACGACAGCGAGACGAACGAAATCGCGGTTACATGAATTCCCACCCATCCCTCGTCTGCGCGTACTCAACACGGAACAACCCAGCGTTGGCGACGAGCGCATGTGGTGCTCCGTCGCCCTCCGCTGCAAACCTATCTGCAAAGCGACGTACGTCGTCGAATGAATCCAGGTTCAATTGCCAGGAGGTAACACGTGGGTTATGGACGCCGCTGGCAGCCGCTCGCTCGCGAATTGCTGGACGGCTTGTTAGTTCCTTCCTGGGCGACCGCGTCGTGCAAGCGCAACACTTACATTCGAGCGTCCTCGCGCACTTGTCCGTATCTCTGCTCGTCGCGATGAGCAGTTTGGGATCCATTCGCGCTAGGTGTGTCGACGTCTCGAAACCGAGCCCGACGTTCGACCCAGTCACTACGAATGTCTTGGCACTAACGTCGACTGTTTCGAGTGGAGGGAGTGCCGACCATTGCTCACGGAAATACTGGCGTATGCTAAACACTGTCATGAGAGATGAGGTGTGAATTGATCGGGAAAACAAACTGATGCTTTTAAGATGCAGGGTTCATGTTGTACGCCACTGTTCCCCATGTCATGATCGGGAGCAACTGGTAATAAATAAAAAGTACGTCCCGGATAATAAATTAGGATTATCGCATTCCGGCAAATATATTGAAACGTAATAATCGATCAATCTGACTTTAGTTTGGGCTCGAGATAGCTGGATGGCAACCACAGGGGTAGGAAATACCTGACAAGTCTTTATGATAACGTGGTATCGTAGAACTTCTCATAATGCAGGGTTCAGCCAACCCAATTCAGGAGTAGCTGATGATAGAGGGTTGGTTATGGTGCCAGTGGGCACGGTTGGGGTCGACAGCGCAGTTACACCACACGCACAGGGTTGATGTAGAAGGCGGGTTGGCGTAATGGTAACGCGCTAGTTTCCGGCGCTAGAGATTCTGGGTTCGAGTCCCAGGCCTGTCGCTTTTTGTCTCATTCGCCATGCCTAAAAACTTGATGCAGTCAAGGGCTTTTTAATTACAAGACACGACTAAAGCCATATTTATTACTACTCAGCCCGAACTGGAGCAGTTTGTCACTGGACGTCGCATGACGAAAGGGCACCACTGGCAGCTGCTGCGCTTTTGCGAGTGGAATACACCTAGTAGTTCACTCCCCTAGTCTGCGAGAGCATTCTTCTATCGGACTAGGATCCAAGCATGCGAGGCTCTCAATGTGACACAGATTGGACGGTTGTAACTCATCAAAGCAGATGCAGGAATTCGGCCTGGTGTACAGCAAATCCGCCTCCATAGTCACAACCGCAATGCGGGCCCGACACCATATTCATCTCCAAAATCGTTCACTAATTCGGATATCACACTTCGAGTCAGTGGAAAGGAAGATGGGCAAATTAGCGCGCCGAGGGTTCACCTGCGCAGTTTCTTTCATCCCGTACCACTAGCACTGTCCCGTGCGTTGATTCAGTAACAACTCAGAACGAACCGCTCGAACTCGGTTCTGTACACCACAGAGGCTTGTCGTTTACTCTCAGGTATGTAATTCCACGGTCCCATTCCACGTCGGGCTCACCTCCATCGTCATTCGCCGAGCGAGAATGGTACGATGGAGATCCTCGATGCTAAACTTCGTGCACTGCGCCAGCGTCAGCGAGGTCATGTCTCTCACAGGAACATCATCACTTGTTAACCTCGCTATCGGCCATAAAGTCGAGGAGGGCATCGTTGAACGCAGGACACCTGAAAAAGAAGACTTCTGGGGTCGAGAAGTCATCAAAAAGGCCGCCGAGGTCCCCGAGGTCTTCTAGGGTCTGCTCGCTGGCACAGAACCATATCCCGCTGAAGCCACGAAGCGGGAAACGCTCGATGGCAACATAATCAGACACGTCAAACGTAGCATGCATAAACGTCACCACAACAATTTAGAAGCATAGCTTGGGCGAAGGGGTTGGGGAGGTACAGGGCCCTCAACAAAGTGGATAGAAATGGTTTGGGTATATGATATCGGATTGGATTGACTGCGGTTTCGGTGGGAATATTCCACGTACACAGGAGGTCCAAATGGAGAAGGGGGGAAATACGACACCTCGTCTTGCAAGGTAAGACCTGTCGATGTGGTAACTCCGAGTGAATGTTTGCCAGTCAATGTATAACGTGGTCAATTCAGGAGCGGAGATGTGGAATTCTAGATTGTCTTCGTCATCTCGATAATTTGAATAGCGGTCATGGAGACGAGCAGGAACGGTGATTGGGCAGGCGCATGCTTCCGAGGAGGCGGTAATGGATTAGCAGGTCGGACGAACCGTTGGCCAAGGTCGGGAATGGAAGTGTGGCGAAGAAGAGAAAACTGGACGGATTCCATGCGGCGTGCGTTTCCGATATGTAGGGTAGCACCGCATCGACGCGCAGCTTTTCGTCAGAAGAATCCTGCATGACGTGGGCGTGGTAACGAATTTATCCACTGAGATTTCCTCGCTAGGTTCGCGTAGGTACCTTGAAAATCATGATGGGTTTATTTGGGAGACCGCGGATGGTGGTGGCTGTCGTGGTTGCCAGAAAGGTCTCCCCATGAGCTGATCGATGGGGGGTTGGTGTTTCTGCTACTCCTACAATTCCAACGGAGATTGCGAAAGTGCGGTCCAGTGATGTCATATACCAACTTGGATGAACAACTTGGTACTGCCAGAAGAGAGCCAACAATTGGATTGTCACTAATCAACAGTCACTTGACCGCCTAACGAGGAGTCCCTCAGCAGAATCGCAAACGAGAAAGCGACGCACCGAAAGTTTGCCTGCACGAACCCGCTTTCCCCAATCGGTACCTTCCTGGGCACCGGTCTAGTAAAAGTGTGGTACGAGCTGCTCGAACTCGGCCCCGTAGGCCGCTAGCCCGTCAGTCACCTTCAAGCTCACGAGCACGCTTACGTTTTCCACCGATCTGTGAGGTCCGAGGATTTCCATCATCCCGCCTCACGTCGAGCTCGCCTCCCTCGCTGTTCTCCGGTCAAAGACGACGGGGTGGAGATACCCAACGCTAAAGTTGATGCACCGTTTCAACTCTAGTCACCATCGGTCATGACGTCGAGGGAAATATGGAGCCTTTGCCGAAGATGACGCCTTGGGTCATGACATTTTCGAACAGTCTCGTTAGGTCGTAGTCTTCGTCTGGTACATCCAAGGTCAGTTCGAGGGCACAAAACTTGAAGTCACTCAGGCCGGGGAGTGAACAACGCCTGATGGCAAGAGTCGAAGGATGGGCTAGTGTTATATATGAACGTTGCCACGTCAGCGTCGACAACAACAGTGAACACTGAGGGGACCGAAAAGGCTCAGCAGATGCGAGATCCTCAACAAAGCAGATACCTCGGACAGATGTTCTTGTGAATCCATGAGGAGCGTATGCGGGCGTGTCGATGGTAGATGCGATGGAAAAATCTTCGCTACTAGGCCCAGACGGGAAAAGGTAGAGGCGCCACAACCAGGGTGTACACTGGCAACCCACGACCTGTCAGTGTGGCGTACCCGAGTAAAAGTCTGCCGGTCGATGTCCAACGAGTACATTTTCGGCATTAGGGTGTTGAGTTGGAACGGCAGCGTTTTTGAGGGATGTCGGTTGGTCCTGCGAGCCAGCGGCCAGGGTCAGGAATGGAACTAAGGTGAAGAGAACCAAATGGATGAGGCATCGCATCGACGTTTCGTCGAAATCTTGCATGTCGTCACGGTGGACATGGGCGCAATTTTTCACGACGACCTGGACGGGATATCCCTGTGACCAAAATAGTTGGCGATATCGTCCAGAGGAGTTGCAGTTGCAGTCGAGTCGACGGCAATGGGGATGCACTTCCAGAATACGGGGCAGGATGGAAGCGCACACCAGCGCTGACAGACCTTGACCTGGGGGAGCAGATTCATATACCCGAAGTCCTTCGTGAGGCGCGTCTAGATATTCGGTGCCCTTCCGATGCAAATTGTGAAGTCGTTTGAGAATCATGATAAGAAGTTCATGAGACCAGGGGCGTGGTATTCTCCGTCACGGTCGTTCGCAGAGGTCTAACCCAGTCCCTGAGCAGGTAAACGGGAGAGGAAAAGTCAACAGCAGCTAGACCACGCGTCGACGCAGAATCCAAACCGTAGTTCGTACAACAAGCAGACACCGGAGTTGGATAAACCAACACGCTCGCGCGTCCGGCAGCGAAATAGCATTAAACTTGTTGTACATCGAGGGACGACCGAGCAAGCAACACATGTACAAACTTGGAGCTAAGATAAGCTTACTTTGCGAAGTCATGGCTTCGTCTACTTCTTTGGCCGTCTCTTGACCTCATCCTCCTTGCACGCATGCAACATGAGCTTGTTCGGATGACCCGGGGTCATTCCACTGTGTCCTTTTGACCAATCATACGAGATAGCGTACGCAAAGATGGTGCCGTTGCGGTTGAATGTCGTGGCGCTGATCGGGCCTGGCGCAGCTTCGAACGCTGTGTGACAAGGGTGAGAGCGGGCCTATAGAAACTCATGAAAACGCACTCTTTAGTCGTGTACGCGCATCCTTGTCCCAGAAATGAATGGTGCCATCGGAACCTGATCATGTGCACAGGAATGAACACACGTTGCAGGGTAAGCAAGGGAAACGCACCGCAAGTAGAGAAAGTTCCATGGACGGGATGGAAGGAGATGTCGTTCACGGCGTAAACCAAGGACTGATCTTTTGCGTTTGGGGTCTGATCTCTGCGGTGGCACTTGAACGAAAAGTTGTTTCTGCGACGCGTGTCAGGGGTGAGTCGTCCGTGAGTCTCGCAGACTCACGTGCTATCCTTCTCTTCGACGTATCTGTTTCAAGTCAATGGCGCGAAAAAAGCCAGTGACAGATACGTACTGTATGGCTACGCGACCTTCGATGCTGCCGACCGCAAAGCCACTACTGGGTGAGTTGGTGAAGCAGGAGACTACACGGGTCTGCCACTTCAAGGGAGACGTGATGGTCTGCGTCGCCACATATAAGTGCATGGGTTCGGGGGTATGACATCATGTACGGACCTTGTATGGAGAGGACGGATTGGTGAGGTTGTATATTTGAATATGGCGCTCGGCGGTGCCAACTACGAGAAGGGGATATTGTACGTCCATGGTGTAACACCGCTCCGGTAATTGAACCGTGGCGACGGGGGTCGCAGAACGGAGGTCCCAATACTATGAAAAAGAAACGAGGTGAGCATGACCGAGGGTGGTGTGTGAATGCAGACCTTGAGGGTCTTGTCCCAGCTGCCGGTGGCAAGAATGCCGCCTTGCGGTGTCTCTATCCATTTGACGACTTTTATGGGCGCATCGTGCTGCGCGACTTGGGTTGTTTGACCATTGGTGATGTCGAACATGCGTGCGGCGTTGTCTGCACCGCCGGAGATCACTTTATTGCCGTCCTGTGGGGTGGTTGGGTTGGGTTGGCTACGGCGCAGGACCAGACGTACCTTGTTCCAGCAAACGCTCAGTACGGGGCCTTGGTGGCCATACATGGCCTTGCCCTGCGTCTGACCGCCTGCGCCGACCTCGTATAGACGGACCTACAAGGCGTGTCAGGCACTAAAAAGATACGGAGACACGACGCACATTGTTGTCCCAGCTGCCCACGGCGAGGTAGTCGGCTGCAGAGGAGAAGGAAAGGGAGGAGATGGAGTCAGCGGGTGGCTCTGGGACCTCGATGTCCTTGTCGGGAGGCTGGGCAGCGGTGGTGGACGTGGACGGGCCGCCAAAGAACGACATGTCGCTGAGCTCGTCGAGGGTGTGGGATCAGTCCAACCGTTCTCACGCCACTTGTTGCCGCCCTATCCCGCCACTCGACCAGCAGTTTCTAGCTCGTGCCACACCCGACGCTCAACGTCCCGAGATGAATATCGGCAGGGCTTTCAAACTTAGAAACCTGGAGCCAGGACGTGTTTCAGCTCAACATTGATGGTGCTCGCGCTCAAGACGATCTCGCGTCCTCTAAGCGCTACCGCGCATGCATTGAACGTATAGTCAACACAGATTAGGCCAAGTGTAGGTGTACTAGAGATGCGAATGCGACTTGATCGGAACTCATGAGGTCTTTTCCTTTAAAACTTCCAACAACGGATCGAGCTGCGATTCTGGCTGGCGATACGAGCCTCCGGCACGATCCGCCCACGTGAAGTACTGTTGATAGGAGATTGGCTGCCAAGAACCGCTTTATCACGAGGGCTGTGCGTACCTGACCATAGTTGACCGTAAAATAAAGATGATGCAGTGTGTGGTGTGCGGGTCCGTTGATGACGTGTTCAAACGGGTGGCCGGTAATCATATCGGAATCATGGATCTGTCGGTTGATGAAGATCAGATACGTCAGAGGTGCGAGAATCGGCCCAGTCATACCAGTATGCTCCAAAAGTTGACGAACACGAACAGGCCCAAGTACAACCATCTGTGGAGGGGAAAGATGAAGATGAATAGATGGTACGGCACGGACTGCAAATAGCCGTCCACAGGATGGAACGCATGGGATGCAAAAGGGGTTGGTACTGAGAAAACTATGTCAGCCACATGGGAAAAAAAAGTAGACCTAGGCGCGCACTTAGCCATTTATGGTGGGGCTTATGGAATGTTTTATAGAGCATCGGATGATGTAGGGTGCGGTGCACCCAGTATACGAGGTAGTCGGTGAAGACCAGGAAGCTGGAGAGAGTCAGCGCAGGGCATCGTCGGCACGAGCACACGCACAAGGGAATGGAAAAGATCAAGTAGAACCAGCCATAGTCGGACACGTCATCATACAGCCGGGAATAGCCCATGACCTCGGCTTGGAACCACGGCAGGGTCAGGAGGGTCATGCCGGGAAACGCTTTCAGACTGGCCAGGATCTCGAGTCTGACTTGGTCTTTGAGGAAGCGTGGATGGTGCGTCATTTCGTGGTTGAATATGAAGCGGTAGGAGAGGCCGGCGAAGAGGAGGTAGAGAACGTGTATGCCAATTAGGGTGATGACGACGAGGGAGAGGAGCTGTCGGGGGACGTGATCTCGGGGCCATGCGGACACCGGTTGGAGCGGGATCGCGTTTGCGTTTGCGCGGAATGGAGGGCCATCGGAAAGGGGGGTGAGACGGGCCCAGACGGCGTCGAGGAGGTAGTCGTCGGCGAGACGGAGAACGAGGTCCATGACTAGGAAACCGGAAGCGGAAACCGTCGAATTTTTATAAGCATGTTGTCAGTTGCAACATCAGGCCACTTTTTTTTTTCGGATCACACGCGCGACATTGACGCCGACATCCCGGAAGGTGGGCGGGATGGGCGGGGACGGGACGAGGCGTCTTCTCGTACGAATGTTCTGCTCTCTTATCTGCTTCAATCGACCACCTCTTCCTTCTTCCTGTGTACGCCCCATCCCACATGAATTACAGAATCCACAGCACTAGCACCAGAACAATGGAAGCCACGCTTCTCAGCACCCCCTCGTCGCAAGGCGAATCTTTCCCGATGTGACCCAACACGTGCGCAATGAAACGTCAGTTCAGCGCCGCATATCTCGTGGGCCAGCGTTCACACCCTCCCCCCCTTCAACTCACCGACAATGGGTCAAATCATCCCATGCATCAGACGCAAACAGCTCGACAAGTTCGCCGGCGACGAGCCAAAGCCCCCGCGCTCCCCTGTATCTCCTTTGGCAGTCCGCGAATCCCTCTACGTTGCGTACGTCCTCCGCCTTGCCCTCCCCACGGCCTGCTCATCAGTCACATCAGAGTCATGGGGTCTACAGGCAGTGGAAAGACGACGGTGTGTCCCCCACTCGATTTCGCTGAGTATACATCGCTCATGCCTGCAATCTAGTTCATCAACCTCGCGTCGGGTTCCAACCTTCGGGAGGGTTCCGGCCTGGAGAGCTGTACTAATGAAGTGCAGACCTCCGTCCCCTTTTACGTAGGCCGACAGCAAGTCACCCTGATTGACACACCCGGCTTCGACGACACCACAATGACAGACACTGACGTCCTGAAACTCATTGCCGCTTACCTCGTCACCACGTACGCCTCCCGTTCGGTCGTATGTCCGCTTCGCTGACGTACTCCGTAGCAACAAGCAAGGCGCACGCCTTGCAGGTGTCATCTACATGCAGCGAATTTCAGACTTGAGGATCGGGGGTTCGGCCCGACGAGATTTCAGAATGTTCCAGGAACTCTGCGGAGAAGAAGCCTACCCGAACGTGATTATCGTCACCAGTATGTGGGACACAGTTACTGCAGAGGATGGAAACGCCCGAGAACAGGAACTCGCCACCAAGGACATCTTCTTCAAGCCTATCCTCGATAAGAAAGCAGTGATGCTGCGACACGGTAACACGAAACAGTCTGCTCACCAGATCGTTCAGAACCTCGTCGACAAGGAGCCTGTGGTGCTCCAAATTCAACGAGAGCTTGGAGAGGGCATGGATATCACCCAGACGGCCGCATACAAGCAGCTCGACAGGGAAATGTTGGAGCTCACCGCGCGACACTTGAAAGAGCTTGAGGCTCTCAGGGAGGAGATGGCTGACGTTGAACGCAACCAGGACGAGGAAACACGGAGAGAGCTCCAGGAAGAAGCGCAGAAGGTGGAAGCCGAGTTGCAAAAGGTGCAGAGCCAGGCATCTCGGCTTGCGTCCGAGTATCAAGCTGAATTACGCAGGATCGAGGAGATTCTGCAGGTGAAGGAGGGCTGATTCTCCCGGTCACGCCGCGTTATGTACTATTGTGAGCTGGCTCGAATATTCCCCCTGTTTATTGGAGTGTTTAGCGATTTGGAGTAGTGTACTGATGGACGTGGTCGGGATCTAGATGCGCAGGACGCAATCTAGGCCCCACAATCGTATGTTTGCTACAGCGTGACTTCGGGGTATTGGTCTCCTTGGCGTACGCAATGTTGACGTTCACTGCAGGTCAGGCCCGCGAACTCGCCGTATTCGCAAAAGCCACGCCTAATTCAGGCAACTCATCAGTAGTGGCGAAGCAGCAGGATGCATCGTGTCCGTCTAATGGCCGATCACTTGAAATGCTGGAATGGTGTTGAGCGTGCCCCCAAGGCCGTAAACATGCGTCCCCTCCAGTCGGCGTCACATAGTAATGTGAATGGGGTGCGAGGTGCGAGGCGATATAAAGAGTGCACCCCAGCGTCCAACTAGTCGAGCCTGCCCTCGTACACTGTGCCTATCCGATCACTGACTTCATTCACTCGACGACATGGCTTCTCGCGGAAAAGAGATCAGAATTGCGTACGACCCCTACTTTGTTCGTCTGGGTCTTCTTGATCTAACGCGAACGCTCACAGGGTGATGGGGGCTACTGGAAGTGGTAAATCGACAGTGCGTGGCAGAGCTACAGACTCGCCGGGATAAGCTGACCACGACCGTCGCGTCCAGTTCATCAACCTCGCCAGCAGGTCTGACTTGCCCGTTGGTCGGGGCCTGGAGAGCTGCACGTCCGATGTCCAGACGTCCAGACCGTTTCTCCTCAATGGGCGCATCGTCACCCTGATCGACACGCCCGGCTTCGATGACACGACGCGCAGCGACACGGACATTCTCTCATCCATCGCCGCGTACCTGTCCAACACGTAAGTCACGCTTCCCCCGCTTGGAGCCTCGAGATCTGACCGCAAGCGCCGCATCTGCACAGGTACGAGCAAGGCGCCAAGCTCGCCGGCATCATCTACATGCACCGCATCTCCGACGTCCGCATGGGCGGCACCTCCAAACGCAACTTTCGCATCTTCCGCGAACTCTGCGGCGACAACACGCTCCGCAACGTTCTCATCGTCACCAACATGTGGTCGAACGTAGACCCCAAGATCGGCGAGGCGCGCGAGCGCGAGCTCGCCAACAATGACAAGTTCTTCAAGCCCGTGCTCGAAAAGGGTGCCAAACTCCTCCGTCACGATGGCACGCAGGCGTCGGCCCTCGCCGTGCTCCGTCACTTGATCAATTCGCAGGCGGCGACGCTCCTCATCCAGCACGAGATCGTCAATGAGCGCAAGGACCTCGCGCACACCGCCGCAGGGGCCGAGCTCACACGTGCCTTGAAAGAACAGGCCGACCGCCACGATGAGGAGCTTAAGAAGCTCCGCCAGGAGATGGAGGTCGCCATGCGTGCCAAGGACGAGGAGGCGCGACTGGAGCTCCAAGAAGAAGTGGACAAGAAGCGGGAGGAGATCGAGCGCATTCAGCACGATTCAGAGCGCATGGCGGCGGACTTTGTCGCCGAGAAGGCAAGACTGGAATCCAGGATCGCAGAGATGGAAACTGAGAATCGGCATCGCGTACAAGAGATGGAGGTACTGCAGGAACAGGTTCTCCAGGCTCGCAAAGAGGTCGAAACGTCGCAGGTCGAACACGCTCGACGCGAGACAGAGCTCCTGAGCACCCAAAAGGAGGCGGAGGAACGAAAAGCCCATCAGCTCGAAGAGGAACGCAAGGCACGGGAGCTCGCGGAAGTGCGGCATAACGAACACCTCCGTACTATGCAAGAAGAGATGCTGCTAGCAGAAACTGAGAGGAAACGAGCTGAGGCGGAGCAGGCGGAGAAAGTTAGGACGGTACATGAACGAGCTCTCGCGCTCGAGGCGGAGCTCCAGCGTCAGGCGAAGGCCAAGGAAGAAGAGGAAAAGGCCAGACAATTGACAGAGGAACTTGAGAGGGCTCGTCTGCAGAACGAGATTGCGAAAGCACGGCAGGAGATGGAGAGAGTTGCCGCTGAACGAGAACGCCACGAGCGCGAGGCTGCTTCTGTGAGTCAAGCCCAAGCGGATGCTCATGCACGCCTCCTCGAAGAACAGAACCAGGCCCTGCTGCGCGAGAAGGAGAGGTATCAAAAACAAATCCTTGAGGAAACAGAACGCATCCGGCGAACTCTGGAGGAAGCTCACGCCAAGAAAGAGCAGGAGGCGCTGGCTCATCGGAAAGCAGAAGAGGCTCGTGTCCAACAGTTGGAGGAACAGCAGCGTCTCAGACTGCAAGAGGAAGAACGACACCGACAGAGCCTGCAACATGAGCTCGCACGCCAACGTCAGGAGAAGGATACAGCCGCCAAAGCAGACCAAGCTCGGGGTGACAGCGAAGCTGAAGCGGCGAGGCAGGCTTGGAAGGCTGCGCTAGCAAGACTCGAGGATGAACGCCAACAGGCCCAACAGCGGGATGACGCGTTCAAAAAGCAGCTGGGGGAAGAAATCTCCCGAGTCCGGAGGGCAATGGAGGAAGAGCTTGCGGAAAAGGAACATCGGGCAGAGGAGGCGAAACGTGCCGCAGAACTCTCTAGGGCGTTGGCGTTTGAGGTTCAGGAGAAAGCTAGACTGGCAGACGAGCACGAGCGCAGAAAGAAGCAAGAGGTGGAGATGGCGGCGCTTCACAGACGGGTTGCCGAGGCTGAAGAACACCGAAAGCGACTGGAGACAGAAAGGGTGGAACGAGAAGTTATTGAACGTCAGAAAAATGCGCAACTACAAGAAGAGCTCGCAAAGGCTCGCCGCGAAGCAGAGTTTGCAAGAACTGCGATACATGAACGGTCCGTCAAAAAAGATCCGCCCTCTGGTTTCATACTCCCGATACCATTCGTCGTGTGGAAGGCTGCTATGAATTGGCTAGGTGCGAGATAGAAAATATAGGCCCGCGCACTTTTCGGTCATTTTCGTTTGTATATATATTTGTGATATTTCTTTCAGCGTGGTATCTATTTGGGATTTAGGCTGCCCTTCTTGGTGTTACGTAGGATTACGCCGGCTGTATAGTTCAACTCGATGCTTTTGAAGGTAGTTTGTCAGATTGAAATGGTGATCCCTGACCCCTGACTTACGGGTGTTGGCGTGGACAAATCAGCGCGCAAGGCCTTAACCAGCACGGATACCAGCGATCAACAATAGCCAACGGCAGGTTTGTTGTTCCACTCCTGGCCCAGTGATCCTGCTCCCGCTCAAGCGCTGCTAGATAAAATCCAGCTTGCGCAGCGTGGCACCAAAACCGATGAATGGGAAATTCTCACTTCACGCATTGGACGAAGGAATGGCGAGAGGTCACCAGTGACGAGTGCTTACCTCGGACGGTGTCGATTGACTGGGAACGAAAAATATATTTATACTATGGGTGGACGTAATCAGACTAACTATGGCACCTTCAGTCTGCGAAGCGGGAGGAATTTGTCAGAGTGAAGCAAGGAAGCAGAAGCAGCGATGGAGAGTAACCAATGGAAATAACACCTATGTTGTTCAGGCCAGGTTGCGATGTTTCGAAGGAGGTGTACCATGTCATTTGGCAATGGCAATGTTCCGTCCGGACTCAATTTTTCCATTCGGAGTTGGTTGGGACATGTCGAGAATTGATTGTGTCTTTCCGACAAACGGTAAATGGGTGATAAGTACATATTGATTCTCGGGTTTGAACCTACTGTGCCTTCGGAAGCCACGGCATCCAAGGAGGTACAAAGTCAAATGTGCACTCACTCCGCGGAGGATCAACACCACTCACTTCTCTAGCCCCAAAGGATGTCAAGAAAACATCTGATGCCTTGTCAAGTTGATAGGCCTGTAGCGCATCCCACCTATCTCGTAACATACTACAAGAATAACTAGCCAATTGCGGTCATACTAAATTACTGACCTGTGAATGTATCCACTTACAGCGGGAGTCCTGTTGCAACTCTTCCACTACGTCCAGTTGACGCTGAGGATGATTAGTTGGCGAATTGCATGGTAACATCATTTGGATGGCAAGTTCTCTGACAACATATGATTCGGCGGTTAAAATAAGCCATTTGTGCCTTTTCAAAAGTTGGAATTGTACGAACCCCAACATATTCACATCCGTCCCAACCAGCATCATGCCTTTCGATGTCGAAGACGGTACCATCCCGTCGCTCTGATTCCTTGTTCATGTGCTCGTCGACCGCCGATTCGCCCGAGTTTTGACCGCATTCCCGACGTAACCACGCAAGGGTGTAAAGATTGTCTGTTTCAACCCATGGTGGATTGGAAAAGTCCGCATTCTCAGTGATTTCTCCAAAGTTGGCTGCACCAGCCAATGCTTTCTATCCCCCTTCGCTATTGACTTGAAGGATATCTTCTGCCTGAATTCCTGCGATGTGTAGAGAAAGGAATTCGGAAGGGGGGGCGGATTTTCGTAACGTGATATAATTATAATTCAAGCAATTTTGAGGATCGCTCGTGTAATGGAGAATGGAACTGAAAATGATATTTTCTGCCACTCAACGAAGACACATGGAAGTGTCGATTGGTTTTCCTTCCCAAATCGCGCAAGCGGACGCCCCAGATCCAAGGTGCAACGCTATGATATCATCTTCCTGACGAACTTGAATGTCGAGTGTGAGCACCCTGGTTCAACTTCTGAAATGAAGTGGTGGTCCTTGTAGGTGATTGGCGACCAGTCAACTAATGAAAGCATCTCTGAGTGTCCCACTGGACAAGGAGATGCACCGGTAAGGGAGAGGCACTTGTAGTAAACCATACCTTCTCAGACCACGATCATCTGGTCAATCGCATGGTAGACAAGCATCAGGCAGGTCCCTGTGTTGAAAAACGCGGTTGAACGCAGGTGCTATAACACAGGCGTTTACGACAGATAGTGCAGCACTATTGTGCCTGTTTAGAAGAGATATTTGATTAGTGCAATATCAGAGATGTGGAAAGATATTCACAGTGGAGCTAGGTGAGACAATGTCTTGGTGCGATGGTAAGACTGCTCCGCTGAGACGACTGCGGCCTCAGTAAAATCTCCACCACGGACAATGAGACACCACATATTTAGGACTGTATTTACATAACCAAAGACAATATTCCTGGCTCTGAAGGGAGGCCAGGTTTGAAAACTGATACTCATGGCTGTCGTGCGAACGTTGGTGTCAAAACGTGTTTGCATCATGCTTTTGGCGGGTTCGCGAATCTTCACTTAGCGTCTCTACGTGAAATGGTCGATCGAGGTTACTGGTTGTTTTCTGTGGTTGAAGATGGTGACAACGTGCCGTGAGGTGTTGTGTCCCTGTACTGTTTGCAACAGAACTTTCTATTTGTCCAACCCAATAGCTCCCTAATACTCCCTGCTGGTGGTGCCAGTGTCAAGTGTTGGCCCACAGGCCCAATGGGGAACTCCCCAGATCTCTGTACATTTCTAGAACATTTTGAGCTTGTTTCCTTTCAGATACTCAAGGGTCACAGTGGGTGAGGTTTGCCCTTGATTATGGATGCATCTGATTTGATGACACTCATCATGATGTTAAACTTCCTGCAGAAACATTTTTGACTGCAGTGATGGTGTTGCCATCCTGTTGGAGTCAAACACACCATCTTCCCATCTGTTTATGATATTTTGCTCATTCCATGTCAAGATATATCATGGAGGTCTCTGAGTCACTAGCACCCACACTAATCCTTGTTCCTCCACCCTACCAAAGCAAAAAATAATGCTGAGAACTTCTGCACAGTGTTCATGCAATTGGTCCTGTATCACAAGTGGCACAGGGTTTGCTTTTGAATGGGTAGTGCCTGTGGCAATAACCAGTAAGCTCTCCCACACATTATGAGCCTGCTATGAACTAAAAAAGGAAAAAATTTCCGCCGTCAGTTCGTTCCCATGCAATTATCATCCCATATGTACCCCAGAAACCCTGTTAATGATCCATTGTGCAAGCATGGGACGTTTCAAACCTGCCAGTGGTAGTCACTGGTCGATGTAGCCCATTGGAATCAAACGCAAGACTCATGTCAGTGAATGCTGAGTAGCCCAGCAAGTTTGGGAAATGTGTACTCCCTGAGTCACATTTTCGCTTAGCCGGCCCAGCATGTTCGAGTTAATGGTCGTTTTTGATGATTGTGAGGGTGTTTAGTTAGCCCGTGTCCAACTGAACAAGTTCTGCATCGACATAGAAATGCAAGGCAATATATTCGCCCAGCGTTGATACAGAAACTACGCCCTGAACAAACCTGTATTGTCGAGACACGACTTTCCTGAGACTAAGACCTTGTCGTATTCTAGAAATAAAAGCACGACGACGAAATCAAAAAATAAATAAACATGCCTGCGACCAGAAAGGGGAGCTCGGCCGGCTACGTTCACTGCGAGGCTACCAGCTCGACTCTGAATAGGCTGGACGAGCACGAACCTGAGCGCTTCATTGGTAATTAAGTTGATTAACTGTTTGGGAAAGCATTGCCTTGAGAGGAAGCTCCCGCCGTGAAGCATGCCGAAATGATTCAGGGTCGTGTGTCAGCGGAAGCCTGAGGGCGCCCTTCAAGTCATGAACTTTGGTCGGACGTACTCTTCCGAAGCGGGAATACAAATAGATAACCTACAGACTCAGTGGTTCCGGGCAGCCTCATGCTGTGACAAGAGAACGAAAGACGGAACCCAGTAGAGAAGCTGACGGCGTTTTCCAGAACGGTGGTAAGATTTTTGACTGCGAATCCGGAAGTAGCAGGCAACTGGGGGAGGGTCCAGCAATCACTATATCTAGCGCCTGATCACGCACCGATCTGTATTGTGGCGGCTCCGCGACGACGCCATGACCGGCATAGTCATTGCAGACACCTTGGATTAACGGTGCTTCGAATCCCCTTTCCCCGAAATAACACCCAGCACATTCTATTGCTCGCGGGGTGAACTAATGATCGGAAATTAGCATGGCCGAGACTAACTGGTGGCGATGGCCTCCTGGTGGAGACACCGAGTGTCTGTACCTGGTGAAGATACATTGAGCATTTCTAGTATAGAGTGACGTTATGTACGCCTCCATCCGTAGGGAATCGGAGGTTCTGTCGAAATTTGAAGCGGAATTTGACAAGTGGACGAGTTATCCGGGATATAGTAGTTCGTCCCGGTGCATCGAGATGAAGGACCCAGTAGGCAAGAATCCACCTGGTAGTGCCACCGAATAGTGCACCCGAGGAGAGCGCAATCTGTGAGTACCCCGCCGCCATCGCGGCGGTCAGGATGGAGATTTGAACGAACTACTCAGAAGTCTATTCGAGGTTTAGTCAGTGCATGCAGCAAACCGGCGGTCCTCAAATTGACTGAAACGGCGTTGGATCTGGTCTAGTCACTGGTAACACGATTCGTAGATGCCATCCGGTTGCAACGTGGCCAGCGGCTCCCATCCAGTTCGTGAAGTCTGATTAGGACGAATAAGGGTTTCCCCTGCGCGCCCGCTCAAAAGGATCCGAATGTTTCGTGTTTCCAAAAACGGTCGGGCCGTCTTCAGGGTCGCACTGACATCGGCAACGTAAATAGTTTGTCCGTTGCCATGTTCACGCTCTCGTTGAACACATGCTGAACAGGAGGAAACGTGAAGCCTGCGTACCTCGACTGCCAAGCAGGCATGATGGGGCTTCAATAAGAGATATTTATGGTTCAATGAATACTCAAGTGACCAGTTCAGGCCCGGGGGCGATCGACCGTGAACCGAAATTTTTTGACGGTGAAAGCGGGAGAAGTGATGGATGACGACAGTCGTTGGGAACGTCTCGGCCGTATCTGTCCCGAGTGTGTCCGCTTCTATCTTGGTCTCCCACAGAGTAGTCTGCGAGTCGATGGGTAGCAGCGGAGGAACCGTTTCACGATGGTGTTCTTATGAGTCCGGCACCGGCTGGGACCGAGCGTCCGGTGTCGAAAGAAGTTGGTATTGGCTTTCCGCCATGGTGCGGGTTCTCTGTTGCACTTCTTGTCTAATGTATGACGTTTCAAGCATCGGTGTTCACATGGACTTCAACCGTGGGTGATCGTTTGATCTTTAACTCTTGGTGCGTACCTGAAACCGACCCTGATTCATGTGTCGATGCCATGAAATTCATTCAAGCCCGATTGTTCAGGTCCAGGGGCGTCTACCTGGAGATCTGTGGCCGAATCCGCGTTCCTCAAACAACCACGGCAGGGACGGACTGAGGCACATCTCAATTACCTAACTCAAGGCCCCAATTGGTAGAAATATCTCGAGGGCTATAGCATCGAGCACTGGTCATCCCGGCCGCATCGAGGCTGAATATCGTCTGACATATGGCCGTCTGTGCTCAAAGCTGTGTACATGTCTCGCTTCGGGGATCTAGCCGATCGATCAATGCCCACCTATTTCAGTAGTGTAATGAGTTCAGGGGAGGCTTTCTGAGAGTGGACAATCCTTGCAAAAATTGAAACGAAGGAAACCCATGGATGCTACGATGCGTTCAGGGAGCATAAGTGCTAGAAGTACACAGCCGCTATCAAAACATATAATTAAAGACGGAATAAAACAAATAACTAGGTGCTCTACGGTAGGCCAGAGTGGAGTCCAAACCACCGAATTCTTGCGACATCAGCTGTTCAAAGCCCGTGGAGATAAGGCTACAGGTAGCTTGCCCTTTGTCGCCACGAAATAATCCTTGAGATCACGATCCCAGGATTCAGGATCATATCCGTCCGCGAATCGGAAATTCAAACGTTGCATCATCATGCAGACGACCGTTCGCATCTCCTGATATGCAAGGTTTTTTCCGACGCAATTCGCGGGCCCAAAGGAGAAAGGGATGAAAGCTGCCGGATCATGCCTGAAAGGAGCTTTGTCCGGATCTTTCGAGTCCGGGTATCCCAGGATCCTTCTCTCATCCGAAGAAAGCCATCGCTCCGGCCAGAAACTGTCGGGAATTGGCGAGAAGTAGCGAGGATCTCGATGAAGGGAATAAGTATGAACGAAAGCGCTCGTTCCCTCCGGCACCAAGCTAGAAGACGAGAGATGAGAAGCGTAGGCGTAAAATGGCTCGATCACCCACCAGCTCCCCACCAGCTTCCCTCCACTGCTCTTCGTCGCCGCACGCTGACTTCCACTGAGAACGGGAGGGAACAATCGGAGAGTCTCATTACTGAAACGGCATCATGTTAACTATGTCAACGTTAGAAAAGGGGGAATGAGCTCACATTACGGCATTGAGATAATTCATCTGTGCGTGGTGGGCAGTGGATGAGGCATCTTCTCCGGGAGGATAATAACGATCAACTTCCGTTTGCAATCTGCGGTAAGCCGTCGGGTGACTTGATAGAGCCCAGAATAGACTGCTGAGTATCGTCGCAGTGGTGTCTGACCCTGCAACTATAGCCAGAACACCGTCGGCAGCAACCTCCGCGAATGTGGGAGGGAAGCGCTCAACCCCCGCTTCATCGATCTGAAACGCCACGGAAGCAGTCAGCCCGGGACTCTGGGAGTTGGTTGCAAGCCACTCACCAGGTAGTGAAATAGATCCTTGGACTGGGAGCCTTGCGAGCGCCTAAGTAGTGCGCGTTCCTGACAAAACGAACGAAATTTCTTCAGGTTTGCGCCGATCCCAGGTAGCTTAACATAATACTGCCCCAGCCAGGGCACGTGAGTCAGGATCAAAGCGAGTCTGGTGGCCGCATCTGTGTCACTCGTATTGGTGACCCATGAACGTACGTACGGTAGTCCGCTTTCCAGGAGGTGCCAAGTATTATCCTTATCACCATCCCGCAGCATGTTAGAGCCACCTCCAAATCTGTGCAAGAATACGTTGAAAAGGAAACAATTCTCGCGAAGATGAGTAACTTACGCCATGTCACTCATAAAGTCGAACCTATAGTCATCACATTAGGTTAGACGGAAAGACAGGTGAGAAAGCTCACGTAAAGTGACTAATCCATTCCGCCAGATCGATAGGTTGCGGTTGCTTTTCCAATGCGGTGACAAGTTCATGGACTCTCTTGCCGAGAATCTCCTCATACCCCTTCAGCGCCGCTGAACTAAAGCCCCTGGTCCACGGCCGCCGCCGGCGCGCGTGTTCCGCGGGGTCCCGTAGCGATATCAATGCTCTGATATTCGTTTGCTCAGCCATACGGCCATCCCAATCTACACGAATTAAGCTCGGGCGCTCCATTAGATAGATACGAATGACGTACGCGGTCCTTTGGCTAGGCCGAAGTACCCCATCAAAGGAATGATTGCATCCCCGCTGCGAAACGATAGCTCATTGGGACCTGACGTCGGTATAGTCAGATACAGAGTTCAAAGCGTTACATTTGAGCGGCATTTGTCTCACCGATCCTCACGATGTCGCCGTACTTTTGATGCAACTGATAATAATACTTGTGTTGGTTCCCGTTTCTGGAAACCCAAACCATCCAAAATTTGGAGATACGACATGGGATGGGCCCTGGATAACTGGCAAGGGGATGGAGGGGCGAAAGTCGGTATGCGAGTATGGAAATGAGGATGGTGGAATAATAGAGCAAGTATGTGAATGCGGCGACGCGAATAAAAGAAGGGAAACTAGATATCAGCACGGTCGTCAAGATACCAGGGACGACAATGAGGAGGGCAGTGTGTGAGAGAGGGTTGACAGGTTCATAGCGATTGAATACCAGATGACAGGCCTCGAAGACGCGTTAGGTGAAGGGACTCTAGAAGGAATGGATATGCTCACAATGGCAGCAGCCACGATGAGCACGGAGGCGTCCTTAGTGGCGATTTGGTGCATAGGCAGTCGGTTAGGATGATGGGGAGCGAAAGTGAGCCACGGAGTCGTTATAAACCCCCCCGTATGAGACGCTCACGGATTCGGAAGTCGGAAGGAAAAGCAGGATCGACTTTCCGACAATCTAGCACCATGAAGTAGACAGGGACCGGAAAGGGAAGTTTTTGACTCGTGAACAAGTCCAGGAAAAAGGTGAGATCTTTGGACAGGGATCGGAAGTTCCAAGATGTCGGATATGGAAGCACATGGCCTCACGGGGTGTGCGGTGTTCTGGAAGATGGGTATCGAACGCGGAGCGACCTTGAGCGCCATGACAAAGAAACAGGAAAATATCGGTTAGTTTGGACAGTATTAGGCAATCGAAGCCGCGGTGACCGTAACACAAGTGCCGAACAGAATGCAAACTTGACCTGAGTGATGTCCGTGGACTTAAGTTAATGGACAGGAGAGGAAGGACCTCGTGTGCATGTGGCACCCGAAAGCAGTGTCGGAACAAAAGCAACGGCCGTGGATCCTTCCTCTGGCGAAATATACAAGGTCAGAAGGCGTCATGATAGGAAGATGGTGGGTGATCCCGGTCGTGGTCATGGTCGGGGCCCGCTGGAAATATCTCGGAATGTGAGAGATACCAAAATGGCAGGCGTTGCCTTTTGGGGTAGACAGAGACATGCCGTACCGCGGCAATCGGCCCTTATGTACGCGCGATGAGTACGACGGCGATGAATTATAGACAAAAATGACAACGGGTGTTGGCTGCTATGAATGATCATGCGAACATCAATTCGCAGAAAGAGAAAAACATCTGCATCCCATCACGCCACGCCGCTGAGCTACCCGGCTCATATTCAGGAGTCCTACCAAGAGACTCTGCTCTTCAAGCTGGCGGCTGATCGCAAATTGAGAACTGCATTCATATTTGATTTGTCCCCGCACTCCCAGCAGTCTGGATCTTCCCAGCATCCTGTTCGTACTGTGATCACAGGACGAACACAAATTATCGCCGTAATCAGTTTTATTTATGCGAATTTCCCAAACCCTTCATCAGTATGTATGCCGTACCTTTTGCATCGCACCACGCTGCGGCGAAGACATCACAAGTGGGCGCAAAGCTGTGATGGCAGCCGCATTTGTGCAAAGGAAGAGTGACACCCCACCTCAGTGCATCGCGGCAGAGCAAGACTTCACCATATCGCGCTGAGAAACCCAGCTGCGGACCCAAAATTTGACATCTACAAATACATGCAGTTGTTCCTATCCACCCGTGACCCCGTGCTGGCTAAACCTACAGAAGGCCATTCGAATAAAATCGCAAATCAGAACTTTGAAAAGCTGTAAAAATACATACAAACTCTGGCCCAGGGCCATCCAGGTCATTGCTCCAGACACTGCCGAAATGTCCTGACAAATCAGTACCCTTACACAAGAACAGACATGATCACCCATATTTGTATCGCTTTCCAATACGACCTGCTGCAGCCGCACGGATCCCGTGTTAATGCAAGAGCAGAAGACGAAACCCTGGGTAACTTGGTATTCACCCACATGGAAACATTGTTAACCGATGCGGCTGATAACGAGTATTAACGGCCTATCTGACACACACCCCTTAGGTGGCCATGGTCACAGATATTAGATATCGCAATGGTCGAGAGTGGTTAGAATACCTCATTTTTGAATGAAAAATCACCAAGTGCGGCGAGTGGTTGTGGTCCTTTTCGGATCTCACGAGAAGTTCGATTTGATAGCCATGACCGCCGCTTTTTGAACCTTGGCCAGGGATTGCATTAAGCCGAGGATATGGGTTGCAGTAACGGTCGGTGAGAAAGATGGCGCCTCATCTCAGTGTCGATAAGCAGACGATGGTAGATACCTGGTAGAGTACTTCGGAATGCGACGGGGGGTAGAGTTTAGGCTTGGCCTCGGTGAAACAGATCCAATTGGTTAGCATCCGGGGTTGAACAAGACTGCTGCGAGTGTGGCAAGCTAGTGATGGCCATGGCAATTTCCGGTAGGTCAGCGCACAGCGTTTCAAACCATCGAGGCCCCGCGGAGGAGGGGTAACCCCACGCTCCTGTCCCTTGTCGGTTGCCGAAGGGTGTTTTGCCGGATGCTCGTTTGAAGGTGTGGGTCACAATTAAAATGGAATTTGGTCACAGAGCTTAGATCCAGCGCTCTACCGTCAGGTTTTGCCCGACGAGGGCATAATGCGAACTTCGCGATCAGAACTACCTACAGTGAGGTACGATATTTGCCATCAAGGATGACAACACGAATGGAACGGCCACGAACCCTAAATTAACGGATTTGGGTAAACGCACAAAAGCATTTCCCGATTAACGCGACCTCGTGTTGGGAGATCTGGCCGGGAAGCAGGGTGTGGGGAGAACGTTCACATGTCCCCCGTGATCAGCCGGGGCCTGGCTGCGTCCGAGTAACGATCGGCGTATGGTTACGGGGATGTGTGGTAGACTATGTAGCTGGAAACGACGCGGGGCCCGGGGGTTGCTGATACGGAGGCGCGAGAGGCTGGTTTGAGCGCCGTCGACGTCGGAAATGCGGGCGAGCGAGCGTTGACGTCTCAAAAAAATCGAGATCCAGACCCAACACTGCGCTACAGACACGACGGACAACGCAAAGGAGGAGGCATTGCGCCCGATGTGTGCCGTGTATGTTGTCACCGTCGTCGGTGGCTGCGAACCTGGTTTAACCGGGGTCATGTGCCCCCAATTTCGCACGAAACCCAGCCGAACCCCCGCGTTCGTCTACTTACCACCAGCATGTCCGCACTCGCCACCCGCTTCCGTATCCTGCTTCACGCGCGTAAACCACTCCATCCCCCCCTCGTCCGTCCCTTTCACTCCCCCTTCGTCGTCCTCAGCGCATCCAATCCTTTGACGACGTCACCGTCCACAGCCCCGCCCATTTACGAAAAGCAGGACGACAGCTCCCCAGAGCCACATCTGTCATCTTCAGGCACGCGTACATACGTCGTTTCAGAGCCAGACCCATCCAATACCCCATATGAGGTTCCGTCGGGTGCATACCCCGCCTCAACGCCCTATGTGGCAGTCCCTCAGGAGGCCGGTATTAGGGAGAGCACGGGAGTAAGAAATGCCACGATTCCTGGAGAGTTGGGCCGCAGGGGATCTACCTTTGATGGGATCGGTGCAGCGAGCATCAAGCCGGACAAGTTTTAGCTTGTCACCAACCAAGCCGAGAAGGAGAAGATCATCGTGGACGTCACACCTGGACGTTGACCCCTCTTATTCGTGGACATTTCCCACTTCTCGCTTTCGTTTGCGCGTTTTGCGCCGAGTGTACGATTCAGCAGTCATAAACCCGTGATTAATTTTTTTTGCCAAAGCCGCGTTGTACATTTTATCTTCAATCGCAGTTATGTTTATCATGTAACAAAACAGTGCAGTGCGTTGGTTGTTTCAGTCACTTCATTAGTTGAGAGCCCAATAAAAACTTGATTATATTCCGACAACGGAACAATGGAGGCTATCGTACCACCCGATTGTACCTCGAAAACAGAATAAAGTAGAAACATACGCAATACACAATGACCATGATATAGACAATGATACCATCCCATCTTCCTACATAGATCATAGAAAGATGGTATTGGGAATACGTAGAGGGTAGTGTCACGTAACGACTGTTAAGGGTATGGAATGGGTTGGGGATATCATCGACCTGCGAGAAAACGACATGGTTCCGTGATCAAGTTCAGCAAGCTAGATGTAGGATAGCGAATGGAAGACGAATCGTGAGCTTGTCGTTGAATGCTTCGTGCTTGGTGTTTACGTTCAGCCGGACTGGACCTCCTACACATACGCAAACTTACCAGAGTCCAAAAACAAAGTGCGGCCAGCGCATCCCAACCAACTGATCGATCAACCAGTGATAATTCATGCCCTGCAGCAGAATAAGCTAGAAAAGAAGCCTCGTTTCTTTGGGTGTCGGTCGTCTTCCAAATCATCGACTCCACGCATCTGGCTTTCAAACACGGTCATCCGTGTTTGTGTGCCATCTCGAAGCACCGTACCACCCGTGGTATCCTCGCGCGAATTAGTCACTTGTTTACCGTGAGCATGCACCCCATAAAGGAACGAATCGGATCCCTCGGTACGTCCAACATGACCGCCATTCATTCCCACGGCAGCTTGCGCTGGAGGAGCTGGGGAAGCTCTACCGTATCCATTGGGTCGATAACCAGACGACGTGGGAACAGTGGCGTAAGGGTGAGGAGAAAGTCCCGGGCTATCCCTTGGAGTCTGACTGACCCGTCTATTGACAGGGGCTGTCACTTGTGGATTAGCATCGCCACGCGTCATTGAATCCCGCGTGCCATGGGCTTCGCGAGTTGCAGAGCGTCTGGTACTCTTATGGTGAGCGGGGGTTGGGGCGAGAACTAGAGGTGTCGATGGCGTTGATGGATCTACCGCCGGGGCCCGAGGTCGACGGTTGGTATCGCGATGACGAGGGGTATGCGGGGCGTTCGCGGTTGCGTGCGCTTGTGCCAATAGCGAAGAAGGGGTCTGCGGGAAACATTACTAGGTCAAAAAAGTTCATAATGGAGCGCGTACTACATACATTACCAGCTTCCCATCCCTTGCCATTGTTCAACAGCATCCAATCGTAGATACCATCATCTTGCTCCCCGATATTCTTGAGAACCTTGGCGAACAGCTCACGAAGGAAGTCGTAGTCGGGCGACTCCTCAAACCCCAACTTTCGCACGTAGTTCATGTAAATGGCGAACTCCTCTGCAATGTAAAGGATAAGAATGGCACGATATATGAAGGCTACCATCGCCACGCCCTCATCGAAGCGGTAACATGGTGGTGAACCCAGGGATAAACGAACCTGGAAAGCCCTCACACAACTCCGAAATTGGAGTGGTCTGCTTCTTCTCTCCGATCTTCTCATACTTTTGCTTGTTAGTCGCAGCCCTGAGACCTTGCCAGGGAAGGCCGCCCCGAAGGAAGTACATGAACACATGGCCTAATGATTCTAGGTCATCTCGGCGAGATTGTTCACGGCCGAGATGTGTGTTTATCGACATGTAACGGGCAGTGCCAGACAGGCTCTTGCGTTCACGGTAGGGAATGTGAACTTTGGTCTTCGGATCTCGGTAGTGCTTCGCCATCCCAAAATCTGATTAACTCCAAAAGTTAGATAGGCATATTGAGGAAAATTACTGTATCTGCCCGCAGTGGCCATCATGGCGGCGAAACAAAATAGACGTGAAGCCGAGGAAACATGGGACGAAGAACGATAATCCCCAACGGTTGAGAGAAAACGTACATACCAATGATATGAATAATGTTGGCAGTTTTCGTGGCGGGAACGCCAACAAGAAAGTTATCAGGCTTGATATCTCGGTAAATGAGTGACTTGTCGTGGACTGACTGAATGCGCGTGATCTAAAGAGATATTAGTTCATCGACCAACATGTGCGCAAGAAAAAAAAAGATCCGGCGATCACACATCTAACACATGCGTACGCATACACGAACGGACAAAATGATGTCGAGACTGCTCACCATTTGCTTTGCCGCCATGCATACCGTCTTTATGGTGAACTTGCGTCCACACATATCGAAGAGGTCCTCAAGGTTGGGGCCAAGTAAATCAATCACAAGGACGTTATGAAGTCCTTCTTGCCCAAAATAGTGGACTTGAGGGACGCCCACTGGAAGCCCCTGCCTGAGCCGCAGATGAGAAAGGGGAGAATAAGTATACGCACAAGTCCCGTTGAGTGCTCGATAGGATCGAAATTCATCCCGTAATTGGGGGGCGTCAGACTTTCGTGGCTCCTTATAAAACACCTAAATCAACATCACCTTCTTAAGGAAACATAAAACGCAACGTACGAATTTAATAGCAACGGGCTGGTTGACGAGAAGCTTGGTTCCTGTGAAGCGGAAGCGGTTGAGTTCAAGACGAGCGCTCACAACGCGGTAGTAAAATAGAAGTCATCATCAATGCGACATCGGTGGTGGCAAGTTTACTATATATTAGAACGGCTAGTGAATCTCCGTGTCCACAGGGCAGTCATTTCCACAGAGGAGTGCTCAAGCGCCCGATACTTCTAGTTGCCTACCTCTGGCAGACGGGCCGACTGTACAGTCCTTCTCGAAGACAAGGAAATGACGTGGTGGTTAAAATGGACGTACCTTCGAAGACAACGCCAAAGGAGCCCTCTCCGATTTTCTTGCCAACGCGGAACTGATTACCCACGATGCCGTTCGAAGTCGTGGCCTGAGAGGGATGTCCCGAGGATGAAGTTATAACGTGAGGAGTCGTCATGTGTGATGGAGAAAAAGGACACCAGTCCGACGACGTTAAAGGAAAGGATGCGGGATATCTGGACAGGTCCTCAGCGAAGAGAGCGCCTACTTCTGGTTGCGAAAATAAGGAGAAAGAGCGTTCCTCGGCGGACTTTGAATTGCCTTGTTCGTGTGCGGCCGACACGTTCCGCAGTGCTAGTTTCCTCCTGTCTTCTTTCCTCCAAATCTCGATGCGATTTGCTCCTAGCCGGTCCGCAGCGCTCGGCAAACTTGAATAAGGCGACAATCCGACGTTCGCTTCAAGACGGCAGTCTTTACTGCTACTAAGCGCGGCGTCACTCTGCGTCATCCCACATGCCACCCTCAGAAATATGGGATCCGCATGAGAGAATGAATTACAAGACTGATGTTGGGCACGATGACGGGACCGCCACAATTTAATGAGTACCATTCTGAATTCACGCATGACTAGTACGTAGTCTTACACGATCCCAGTGCCCGTCAACTCGTTTGGAAGACGAGAATCTGGTGGGCGGTGGCCAACAGGGGCCAAACGCCCTCAGTGGCTGCATCCTCCGCGTCTGCATCTTTCTTCTGCAAGATAAAATTATGTACGACCATTTTCGTGGAAACTTCCACGCGACAAACAACAAACATCCCGAGATGCGACCCAAGGTAAAAGATGTCGTATTCGATTTGTGCAGTGCTCGGATGTTCATTATCCGAATGGAGGCCAGGGAGTGTTAACAGCATGGTTACTATGTCGAGCCGGGCCCATCTCGTCCCGGATGCTGTAAACCGAGATTCTCGAGAATAAGCCTTCTCACTGGGAGGCTGTACAGCAGAAGTAGAACCCACAGAAGCACTGCGGAAAGGTGCGCCGTATGGATTGAGCGTCCTCACCAACACTTTGGACGATTTGGTGAACACGATACGCGAAAGACGCATTTCTAGCATATGCCGAGGCAAGGCTTGCTCTATCAGCTTCGTAGGTTTGGACGTATCTATCACGGACTCGATCAGCCCTATGCAAAGCAGCAATCGCTACCCAGCTACTTACCGGCGAATATAATGTAAAGTCATTTCCGACATCTCATCTTCTGTTGCAGGAGAGGTATAGGAAAGGACTGATTGGTCAACGGCCCTAATTGCAGGTTCCGGAGGAACAGAAACTTGTTCATGTTGGGTTGGAATATCCAGCGATATATCCACAGGATCCGCTAAGCCGGGCATGTGGTCACACTGACGTGCAGCTTCATCATCAGCTTCATCTGACAATTGGCGCAGTCCTGGGCGCGGAGACATAAAGTCCGGTGTGTTAGCGAGGATCGGTTGTGAAGGGTTGTTTCGACGCCTTGGAGACGGTCGTGGAGGTACTAGCACCCTTTTCTTTAATGGGGGTTGGGCATCGGAAACGTCACCCAAAGCGGAGGGGGGTGACGTGGGGAGCTGTTCCGGAGTAGTTTTCACAGACCTTGCAGGCGATCCTGTGCGAGCAGGAGAGTGATTCCACTGTGTATTGGATCTGTGGACAAGCATGATTGTAGCGGCGAGATCCTTGGGGTCGGGCTTGAGTGTATCTGACATAACAGGCACTGGGCTCCTCCTGGAGAGGGTCAAGAAAGAAAAGACGCCGAGACATCTCTAACGCACCAGTCGATAATCAAGCCATCGTCTCTGAGATTTAAGTGTGTGTTTATTAGAGGGGGAGAAGGCACACGTTCTTCCACAGGACCACGACTAACCTGATCAATTTCCTCTCCGGGATGAGGTTCAGTGCCTCCAGTTCTTCAACACACTCTGCTACCCATATCGACCGATTCCGTCTGTATTCTTTGCAGGATGGGAGGCAGTCATCAGGAATGGGAGCAAAGCGCCTCGTCCCAGAAGTGACGAGCCTCTTTTCTACGTGCAGAAGATTCAAAGGAGACGGGCTGCGCTCGCACTTGACTGTAAGCAACGGTGGCTTTGGCAGCAACGGAAGGAGAGAGGATGAATCTGATCCATCTTCGGTGCGGGTGCGCTTGAGTGACCCAGGCTGCGTCATACTTATCACATAGAAAACGCCATCAATGCCTTGTCCAAATATTCCGAGCCCGACCGTGAGAAGCCCCCAGACATTATGTAGGATTCAGTTGCTTATCTAAGCATAATACTATCATGACTATACTATCATAGAACCCCAAATGCACAATTTCAGGTATTTCTTGAATAGCAACACAACTACACAATTCTATTTATTCGTACCTACCTGAGTATCTAGCTTAGACCCTCAGCTATCAGCTCGTATCAGCACAGAAAAAAAAGATGATGTTTTGGTCCTGCTAGAATGGCATGAATACAACAAGGTTGAAATCCATATGATATGCACAATTTTGTCATGGGTTGTCACACGCGGCATGGCAGCCGCATTAGGAGCCCGACATGCTCTGACACTCGATGTTTGCGCATGAGAGCAAAAAGCAAGAAAACAATGTTCTATGGTTGATGAGGGGGATAGTTTACATGGTGGTAATTAAAATATGGATTACTGTGACCAACAGAAGGGTTCCATTCATGAATGAAGTTGAATGACCCTGCCTGAGAAGTGTGAGCACCAACAAATGAGCTTCCTGAAACATTCCATGGATGCACTTGGATAACTGGAGTCATGATCCCATGTGGACATGTGCTGATCAGAGCTGAAGTGGCAGCTTGTACTGCCCATGTGTAGAGGGAAGGCTGGGATGACTGAAGGTGTGGGATGATAGAACAGAATATTGGG
>JBBPTO010000217.1:0-40544 GCA_038094155.1 Pulveroboletus cf. aberrans | reverse complement strand
TCTTTTGTGTTTTTCCTTACTCTCTCTCATTCGGGTATGCCCAAATTAGGAAGTAACTCCCTTACCATCACCATGCAATCCATCTACTACCTATCCTAAGCCAGAAGTCCAGTCCTCCCTCCATTTCCTTCACTTCAGCTCAGTCCTGGCAAGCCCATAGTTGGTTTCCTAGCCCTACCGAACAGGGGGAAGCCAGACTCAGTTTTCCAGTGTCCTGTGGACAACCAGTGAGCCCTTCTTATAGTCCTCTTTTCTTCTCTTTGCAATCCCCTGGGTCGAGACCTACACTTGCACCCTACTTATTTGCTTAGGACTACATTCCGAGTCCTTTAGCTACTTTACAACTGGAGCCCACCGTGAGGGGATTCAAGAGAGCTCTCGAGGACTTCCCTAGGCTCAGTCCCCAGTGAGCAGCACTCGAAAACTTCATTCTGACATCCATTTCCGAGAAAACTTTCTGCACTGACATTTTTGTAGCGGATTTCCAAGCCGTCCATCATTCAGATCACTTGTCCGACAGTATCAGGGACCCATCCGAGCCACTTACAAAGTATTCTTTCCATTTCTGATAGCCAAAAACCTAATCTGACAGATCCGAGATCTTCGAGCACTCTACTATCATGGGTATGGATATGCCTCGTCATTCAGTATTTACATTGTAACACAATCATTTTTTCACATTTCTGCTCAGTTTATACATGGAACGGTGCGTAATTATATGAGCTACAAAAATATCCAGAAATCATATTTTTTAAGTGATTGTGTCGACCTATGGAACGTTCCCGGTGCAAAAAGTAGAAACGGGTAGTGCAATGCCTCCATCAGTCACACCCAGTCACGCTTGACATATTGAACCTCCGCTTCGGCAACCACGGCACGCCATACATGGTAAGAACGGGATAGGTATATTTGAAGGGAAAGACAAGTATGCGGGGTAAGCTATGAAAATTATGTAGGGTATATACTGGATAGACGAAAGTTATGCATAGTGACGACCGAAGGATCTGGATGAGAATGATTATGCCTCGCTCGGGGTATCATCTAAGTAATGTAGAGCCGAAACATAAAGAGTGTTGGTGGTGGGGGCAAATAGTGGGTGACAACTTCAAGGACGTGAGGTCCATCGTGGTCGGGATTGCTCATACGTATATCTCATATTTCGCAATAGTCACAGACTGAATACAGTTCACGGGCATAGCATGCGAGCCGTCTACTAGTTCACGGCCTCCGTTGTCCACCAGCAACTCTTTCTGTCAATGAAAGCCAGCCGCCAAGACTTGAAATTGATAGTCTTGTCAACCACATCGTAACCACTGGCACTTCACACATTCCCTTACTAGGTCGCATTGATACGAGTTGTACAATCCAGAAAACCGAGGATCCTGTTTGCGCTGAGAGGCAGTTTTGACCAACGTGCTCTTGATTGATTCGATGAGGTCCGGAACTGTACCACCCAATGGGACACAGAGAAGTGAAGCGATATCTTCGAGGTCAGACTTCCGTTTCCCTTTGAGGCTACCTGTGAATCGAATGTCCGGATCGGCTGCTTGACGAGCCCGTCGGTCAGTAGCTTCATGCTCAATCCTAGCTTTTTCTGCAAGCTTCTCTTGTTCAGCTTGTTCTCGCTCCTCTGCGTCCTTTCTCTTCTGTGCAAATAGCTCTAACGCCCCCTCCGACATGAGGAATTGTGCCTCTGTTTGCAGCTGTTTCCCTTTGCGACCCTCGGCTGCCTCTGCCCGACGGTGAAGCTGAGTGCGGAGTGTGCCGTTCTCTTGTCTCGCCAACTCGCACTGAATCTCGAGTGCTTGTCTATGAGCAAGTTCCACTTGGTACAACTTTTCAAGGCGACACACATCACCCATTAAAACATCATTCTGCTTTGCGAGGGACCAGCGCCTGTCCACATGCGAGCGTGTAAAGATGGGAACCATTGCAGCTGGGAGGATGGGCTCTCGAGGGCTGTCGGAGGGCATAGCCAGAGCTGAAATCGACCCCGAGGTTTGCTTGAAGCAATCTGATGGGCCTGAGTCTGCCAGGGAATCGATGAATGAGTGAGGCGCAGACATAGGAACTTCGTCATCTGCATCGAAGTACCACATGGTCTCCGAAGAATCCAGAAAGTTTTGATTAGGGCTAACTGCACATTGCTCCGCCATGACTGTATTCTGGAGTGAATGAGAATCATGGGGTGATGATGGCGTGACTACGATGGCCTGGGAAGACTCTGAAGAAGTCGCTGTTGGATTTGGATACGAAGCAGGCATGTGAGCGATGATGGATGTTGTACGGCTTGGTGCGAAATCTTCCTCATCGAACACGTTGGGGTTGAATGGCCAAATTCCGGTCTTGCGAAATGCCGCCTTGACGATCTCGGATGTAATCGATGCTTGTCGAACCTCCATATATTCATCAACAAACCGGTGCTTTGGCATGCCCATCCCAGTCTCCTCCACAATCTCTTCATTCCTCGCAATCCATTTTCGGGAAAGTGGCCCAAAAATCCCAACGTCAAGGGGCTGTGTCTTGTTCGAGGTATGTGCCGGTAACATGAAGAGGTGGATGTTATGCTCAAGAGCTACTTGATGCAATTCACCTGTTAGATGCGAGCCATGACCATCGAATATCAAAAGGATGGGTTCGTCAGGGGTCAATGCTTTGGCACGGGCTTGGGGAATACAGGTGTGTCGAAACCACTCAATGCATTGTAAGTCGTCCGTCCATCCATTTTGTGTGAGGCCAACACTGAATCACAGTTAGGCATCTATCAGCATGATCAAGGCTGTAAACTACATACGAGATGTGAGGATAGTTTAGAAACCAGTCCTCCTCATACGTCTTCCCCTGAAAGATGAACCCAGGGTCCAGCATTGTCCCATCCGAGCATGCGCATTCAATGATTGTGACAAGCTCCAGATTAGCATCCTGTTTCTTGTATCTTGCCCGGGACTGGCGGCTGACGAAATGCTTCTTTCCAGTACGTTTGCGACCTCCTCCCCTTTGCATTCCTATTTCATCAACATTGAGCAGAATTTGGTACGGGATTTGTTTTATTGTGCTGCCCAGCGTCTTGAAGTGGTTTTCAATAGTTGTCTTGTTGAATGCCTGGCAACGCTTTGGATCAAGTCCCGATGTACCACAGAATTTTATCACATCCTGGTGGCGAGCTATGAACTGCTTCACCCACTCAACACTGGGTTTCCGATGAGTGAGTTTCTCGACCTTCAGTCTGAGCTTTTCCTTGCCCCAGGGGCGCCCTTCTTCGGCATGGAAGCACATCCAGTCCAGGACAACATCCTCCTGTATTTCAGTGAGTATTCGTTGCTTGGTGTGTGCTGCACTCCGTGAACATGTTTTTCCAGCGAATCGACGTCGTACAGTAGATGCTTCAACAGAGAACTTTGTCGCTGCAGCTGCATAGTTAACATCTTCAGGGGCAAGTGTAGCAAGGTATGCAAGAGCAGCTTCGAGTCGAGGCTCCGAGTCTCCAGATGTGCCTGCTATCTTTTTTTGATGGGAACCAGTCCTCATTCCCTTAGCACGACCCATCCGGAGTAGCTGGCACGGTGGTTTTGATATCAACAAACAATGTACCTTCTGACGCGTCGCATTTACTTTGCTAGCGCGTCACCGCTGCTTGAAGCGGAGTTTCTTTTGTATGCTGCCATGTCACACTTTCCTTGATGTCCGCACACTGATAGCATGTTCTCATCTCACGTCGCTCACAAACAACTGATCAGAGGTGAATAAAAGGTAGAATACGGAGTTTTGCACCAGATTCCTGTATTTCGTAACTTAGGGATTTGTCCTGGTCTCACGATAGTGAAAAGATGTAATATATTGACACGTCTGTTACACAGTCTTTCATTTGTGCTTCACCTTCCGTTCGAGAAACTGGTCACAAAATTATATTTGCAAACAACCATGCTATCAAGGAACTCGAGAAAAATTTCCTGTATTTTATTCATAGTGTGTTGAGCAGAACGAGCAGATCAGTGGATCAGGGCATATCCGTACCCATGATAGTAGACGGGCTGGTCGGATCCGCCGATCGGCAATTAGCACTCTATCTCGTGCCACCGTTTCCGCTCGTCTTCCCCCACTCGTCCTCGCACCCACGCCACACCTTGTCCTCGATGGGTCATCTCGGTTCCTCGCATTCTCTCACAGCGCAGTACCCGCCCGCCCATCGCGTAATCACAAGACGCCGCCACGGGTACGTTTCAACGCTCCTCGCGCACCCGCACTACTCCGGTTATCAAACGTGCGCCACGGTGCGCATGCGCACGCAGGCTCCACCCATGGAAAGAAGACCAGGTCCAAGTATAGTAACTACCGGCACGCAAACATTGAAACATGAGTAGTCGTCGAGGACGACGTGCTTTCGATTCCATCGTGGTCGCGTGCGTCTCACCTGACTAGACATGGTGTCTCAAGCATGGCTACACCATTCGCTAACTACCGCCCGTGGCAGTCTGATGCACGTGTCAAACAACTGTGGATGGTCCCAGGAATAAACAGGTCGCAGTATATAAACTTCAGTGACATGCCAGTGGAAGTCCAAACCTCACACTCACCGATCTCGACATGTACTTCGTTAAATTTCTTGACACTCTCACCGTTGCAACCGTTCTGGCATCCGCTGGGGTTTCACAATGGCAGCCAACACACCCAGGTGACCACTTTATTAGTACTGCTCTGCAGCCCTGACCGATCCTCGTTCCCACAGCCCGTCCCCACAGCCCTCCCAGAAACCCACTTACAACGCTGTATGATGTTCTCGTTGGCTGAAACAAGAGGGTGACCCTTTTCCGCAGGCAGGAAAATTGTGTGATCTAGGGATAGATTGCTATTCGGACGGTATATGGTTCATAGTACGTGATGCATATTGCTAAAATTGTGTTCGACCACAGAGTGTAAACCCCCCAAATTCTTCAAGCCCGCGGATCCAACAGGATTTTGCAATGGGGGTGGCGAGTTGCAATATTGTGGTTGCAGCAGGTGCATCGGTTTCACCGGTCCGCAGACCTGCCAGAAGTACAGTAAAGCCAGCTGGTCTGCACCTATAACGTTGTGCTGACACGTGTATGCGATCACAGACTGCTCCCCCAAGTATGACATCGACGATTTTGAAGTGTATGGAACATGCACGAGCGGCGACTACATCGGATGCCGCTGTTCAAAGTGCCAAAGGAACCGCATCATTTGCCGGGACTTCGACTGCAGAGGACGCAAAAGATGTGTCAAACACTTGGGGAAGATTTGCGTTGACCGTAGACACGTGTGCTTCAATGGAATATACAAAGGCTGTGACTGCTATACGTGAGCACGTTGAACATTGTGCACCTTGGAGGTCACTATTTAGATGTTGTCGTTCTCGTCCGATGGTTGCTCGCGATAAAACACTCATAGATTCAAATGTTGTTTCCCAGCTTCGAATTTGCCATGCATACTACGTTGTATGACTTCTTTAGACGATTTTTCAATAGAGTCAATGATTGTTCTCGATACGAGGAGACAAAAGGCACACGAAGTGCAAACCAGCAACTGCCAGTCTTAATTACATTAGCTGGCCTCCCCGTTCGACTGACAACCACTGGCAGTCGCTATGCTCTGGATGGTCCTGTCCTCACCATCGGGTTGTGCTGCGAGGTCGTCGGTTACCTAGGTCAGTTCCTCTCCTCTCCGTGGCCTCCGACACGTTGACTTGAGTTATGGTTCGTAGTACGACCTTGTCCCTCGTGTATGCGTTACGGCGCTGGTTGTCGGCAGGTTTTAACCGTCGACAATCAATCCCACCAGCGATATCAGCGTTATCCTGACATCACCCCACTGCTATTTGCCCAGTCCATTCCGAGGTTGCATATTTACTCACTGCGTCTCGACAAGAGAATATAAATATAAATCCTGTCGTCATTTGACACCCACAGAAGAAGGTCAAACTGGAACGATGACTCACCATTCCAGTTCTTTAACTGCATGATTGGCACAACCCACTTTTTGACCGTCACAGCGACGGACAGCGCTGCCCCTCGGAGATGATGGACGTGATCATGTGAGGTCCGTGTTGCTGTATTTCGCGTCGCGCGTTGTTTTGGGCTGTTGAATTCCAAGGGCATTGCCTTTGAAGTAACCGAACGGCCCGGAGCCAGACGCAATTCGGATTCGCGGATGGGTTCCGGAATGGGAACGCAGGCTGGCCGGACGTGCAGGGACGAGCAAGAAGAAGAAGAATCCATCTCCTTGCAAGGTTAAAGCATGCCCAGTGAACTCTGCCGTCCCCGCCGCTATGAAAGTCCTCCGGAGCCTGCCTGCCCGCCACCGCACACGCAGATGGCTTCCCTCAACACCCAGTCGTCCACCCTCCACGACGCCCTCTTAGTATGTCCTATCTGCCCTCCCCGCCATCCGAGTTCGAGGACGGAGATCCCCGCAACCCCCTCAACTTTTCTCCCGTCAGAAAATGGGTCATCACCATAACCGCCTGTGGTTTCACCGGTAGGTTTCGCTCTGTCCCCGCTGCACCGACCACCTATTCGCGTCCTCAGCCGCCGCCATCTCAACATACATGATGGGTATGCCATCGATGATACATGACCTCCGCTGCTCTACCTTTGCGGCCACTGTCGGCCTTAGCGTGTAACCAATCGGGTTTGGTCTCATCCCGCTCTTCACCTCTTCCTTATCAGAAGAGTTCGGCCGTTTCCGTCTATACGCCGCCACCGCCTTCCTCTTTATGCTCGCACATGTCATGACTGCATTGCAAGCCGCTCCGCCTTTGATCCTCGGTGGCTGCGCTGTCCCTCCCAACAGAGCTCCGGACATACGCACCGTGATCGTCGCACGCTTCCTCGGCGGCTCATCTGGATCGACAGGTGCAACCCTCGTCGGTGGCACGATTGCTGATATATGGAAACCCGATGAGTGACCGTCACCCCACATGCCATCCTCGATTGTCGCTCACTTTCTCAGGCGCGGCTTCCCCATGGCACTTTTTTCCATCGCGGCCCTCGGATCGACCGGTGTCGGCCCCTTGCTCGCGGGATGGGTCGAATCAAACCAGCATTTAGGCTGGAGGTGGATCCAATGGATCTCAGCCATGTAAGTCGAAAGCAAGCCTCTGAGCGCACCTGACGCGATTGTTCTATACAGCTTCAGCGTCATCTATTTTTTAAGTGTTCCACTCTTCTTGACAGAGACACGTGCCGATATTAAACAAGACGACCGGCACCATTCAAGAGCAGAAATAGACAAACCCAGCTTCTTCAGCTTGATGAAGATATCCAGCACTCGCCCCATCGGTGGGTGCTATCGCTCTGTAACTTCTATGTCCGCTGATGGAGAGCCAAAGCCCTACTCTTGACCGAACCAACTGTCGCCAGTTTTAGCATAAGTGCCGTTTTTTCTCACCCGTTTTTCGTGGATGATCATCAGGCACAAAGCTTTGGATAGGTTTCACGTGGGGCGTCCTGTTTTGTCTCATCGAGTGAGTACTTGTCGGTGCTTCATAATCGCTTCTGACCGCAGACAGCTCAATCTCGAGAGAAATGGAATCCATATATGACTTTACCATTGGCGAGAGGGGAACAGCATACATTTGCATCACGTTCGTATCCCTCCCTCTCCACGCTTGCCCGTCCACCTGTTCGTGTAGCACAAGTTTATGTGAGCATGGGATGGTCAAGGTAGGGTGAACCACGTTAGTCACAGACCCACAAAAGAGTTGGAGGTGGCACATACCCTGCAGCACCATCTCGAGCCTGTCGAAATCTAGAGATGGGTGGTCGGATAACACGTGGTTGGAACGCATATATTCACATACCTTTGACGAACTTGGCCTCGGGTGTCACGCCCGCTTCGTATTCCTTTTGACGGAGTCAATGAACGCACCTGGTCGCGCAGCGAAAAAAAAACCTCCCATAGCGCCTCGATGCGTAGGGCTGCTGGACTCGCATGGAACATGTCATACACGAAATTGTGCATCGCTTCCTGTGGGTCGCATCAGCCTTTGGCGTCGGAAGATCCGCGAGAAGAACGCACCGCTTCGAGGTGCAATTTCTCTTGCTTGGAGATGCCCTCTCGGGGCGTGATGTCCCTGACTGTCGCCAGAAATAATTCACCGTCAATCTCCAGCTCAAACGAATAATCGCATGCCTTGCGCCTCTGCGAGATCGTGCAGGATGCACATCATCACACGCCTGACAAACGACGTGAGCGAGACACACGCATATACGATGGCACCGACTTGGCCACGTCGAGCGTCGCGTCGGAGGTGCACATGGCGAGCACCGCCATGCGGTACATGTGATCGGAGGTGCTGCGATCGGGGTGAGCGCGTCGTATGGAATCGATCCGACGTGACAGACCTCTCTGGGTTCGGGATCTGCTGTCGTCAGTAGACCAGATCCATTTACTAGGCTGCTCACGTCAAAGTCGATCCAGCCCGTGCGTTTCTGGGTCTGTGTACGCGGATGAGCGTGTGCAGGCCTTGGGGCATGCGGGTGGGCACCTTGAGTCTCTCGAGGACGTGGGAGAACACCAGTCTGTCCGCGTCCACGTCGCTGGTTGACTTGTACAGCGGCGGGAACGTCCGCTCAAAGTGGGTCGACATAAAGTAAACTAGTTCAATCTCCGGGTTCCGATTCCGATAGATAAGATAATACAACGGGGGGCTGCGGCCGTCTCCACAAAGGTCTGATGATCGTCGTTTGGTGCCCCGTCTTATCTCGAACAAGTCAGCCTCGATCTCAGCATCCTGGCACGGCCCCAGGAACGCGAGGCTATTGCCCAACCCGCCCACCCCGACCATGCCTTGGTGTGTCCCGCCACCCTTGGTCCGCCTCCGTTGGGCGGACCGCCACCAGGGCCAGTGGCAACGTGGCCATTCGGGAGTGTGACCGACCTAAGCGGGAACGGGAACGGGGAGGGTATCTCGTCCACGGAAAGCGAGTGCGGGTTCGTCAGCGGCCCTGACGTGATGGGCGTCGTGCTCCCGTTACCGGGGCCATGTGCCCCGATGCCGAGCGGCGTCGGGGGCGGCGACGCACCGATTTTGTTGCGCAGTTTGCGGGTGATACGCGAGCGAGTTTGAGAGTCCAACGAGACGTCTGGGGGTGTGGAGGGGCGAGATCGTGAGTGCGCATGTCGGGTGGAGAGGAGAAAGACGGACCGTTGACAGCACCCTCGCCTTCCTTTTCTTCCCTCGCTCGCCGCCGACGCTCTTCGATCTCCTCGAGGAGACGCTCTCGCACGCGCACGCGGCCTTTGCGCCACTCCTCCTCCACGCGCTCGCGTTCATCCTCGTAGGCGGTCTCTATCGCAGTATGGCTATGCTTTTCCTCGTACTGGAGCTGTGAGGAGGGCGGAGCGCTCGATGGACAGTGCGTATATCCGGAGGTTGTACATGGGATGTGTCTCAGGGCGCGACACGAGCTGTATGGCGGCGCTGTGGAGCGCCGAGATGTTTTCTGCAAAGTGTCTGCCTCTGCGAGGCGTGTGAGGCGATGACGCGGCACAACGAAAGAGCCAATACGGACTCATCTCTGCGATCAGTCATCTCCTTGCCCACTTTTCCGGAGAGATCCTTGCGTTTCTTGTCTCTCTTTGGGTCATGTGCCTCGACGGGTGAGTACGGTGGGCTGTGCATACGAGGCAGGGCGCACCGTGGATCCTCGTACTTGGCCCAGCGACAGGCAGATGGTGTACGTGAATCACGTCTGGGCGCGCGTTGTGAGTCCAGGCGTACGGCAGGGCAAACACGCCAGGCTGGGGGGGGCATCCTCTGCGAATGATGAGGTCAACAGCCAACTTGAACAGATTTTGATACATTCCGAGTGGACTTCCCCAGACCTGTTTGTGAGGAGGTCTGACAGATAGAGAGGCTAGATTTAGAGAGAAAGAGGATATTGGCTTTTATAGAGGCAGAAATGGGTTTCATGATGATGTTGAATTAGTTGAGTGGAATACATTCCATTTATATTCAGGTTCCATTCATAGAATCTGTCAAATTCTTATGTTATTTACTAAATAATGAATGACAACATGATGCTCAAATAAGTGTCCCAATGATGTGTTATTTTAAAATAGCTATATCTCAGTGGCATGACAACAGAATCATGTAATCCAAGTGGAGTTAGAATGCTCAGAGTAAGTAGTATCATTTATCCTGCAATTATTCATCCTTGTTTGTTTTTCATCTCTGGCAATTAATTGATCTTTCAAAATGCACTAACATTGAAACACTTTTTTGAGCCACTGTACCTGGGTATGTCTCATGAGAATGCTTGCAAGATGTGAATATTCTTCTAAAGGCATAGTGGAGTTATGGGAGAGGACTTAGGTGGAGTGGGAGGCAGTTTCATTGGAGGAGTGTCTGGATCTGATTAAAACATGGCTAAGAACAGTCAGGCAGTGCTTAAGGCAAAGGAAGGCTATACCAAGCACTAAGACATTCAAAATATCTTTTTAATTTCAAAAGTGAAAAAAGTGTTGCAATGGTATTGCTGTTTTGTAATGGCCATATCTCTGGCTCATCTGAGCCAAATCATGTTATTTATGGACCATTTTGTAGCTGAGATTGTAACTACAGGGAGCTCAAAAAGCCTTTCAATGTTGGCCTCATTTGTAGTGTGTAATGCACACTGCCTAACTCTGTGGGAATGTCACTTAGCTTTGGGGAAGTTATAAATAATACTTACTCTTGGCTATGAAATCAATCCCTGAGTCAGGTGATGGAATTCCCACAGTGCAGAGATGTGGCCATTTTAAAATGGTATTGTCATTGAAAGAGATTTTGCACTTTTGCATTTACAAGTGTACTTGATATTATTAGTACTTGATATACCCTCCTTTTGCTTTGAGCACTGCTTGAATCCTTCCATGCATACTTTCAATTAGTTTTTAATACTTCTCAGCTGGCATTCCCTCCCATTCCTCTTTAACCCTTTTCCACAATTCATGAATCCCACTAGGGGATTTTCATGCCCTGCAAGCCTTCTTTTGAGATAACCTCAGGGGTGCTCAATAGGGTTTAGGTCAAGAGACTGTGCAGGCACAAGATTCACATGGAGATACCCAGCATACTACATATGCTCTATTCATAGCAAAAATTGCAATTGGTTTTTGGAATCACTGTGCATTTGTGTTGGCACATGCTGTGAAGTGTCTTGACCAACCTGACTAGCTGTTGGCATTGCTTCTCTCCTCTAAGATCTGTGGTTGCTGTATAGCAATCCAGCTAACTTTGTTAGAGATGGCATTACTACTTCAAGCCTGGTGTGGTGGCAGGTGTTATCCACTGGTAGTGATATTCAGAGGTCAACCCTCTGAGGTTCAGTTTAAGCCAGTAGATCACTTGATTGTGTGTCTGGTCAGCTTCAACTAGTCAATGAAAGCCCTGTGTTTGAGATGCTAATCTGTTAGCTGACTTTAAAGTAGATCTAAAGAAGCCATTCTAAGTCATTGAGCAGTCATGCAACTTTAGAGCCAGCCAACAGAAGCTGCTGAGTTATAGATAAAAGCATTGATAAGCCATAAAGAAGTCATATTAAGCCATAATGAAAGAACACTCCAGAAGATTATTGTGTGCGACTGGTTATGTACCAGTCTATGTGATGAATTATGTGACAGACCATGTGATCTCTATTTGTGTGTGAGAAAGTAATGGAAAAATAGAGAAGAGAAAAAAAATAAACATATTGTAACAGAAACCTGGCTTCTACAAGCTGTAATCTGAGCTCTATTACACATGTGTACAGGAACATCTCCAGTTATTCTTTGACAGAGATTTCATGGTGTAATTTCATAAATAAATTGTACTTTAGAGACCTGAACAAGTACATCAAAAGTGTTGTTGCCAATATCAAGATTTGTCTGGATTCAATGAGAATAACTATTGAGGAGTCCCATGATTAAACACTCTCCAATCAAAATCAATATGTGGTGTGAAATGCACTTACATGGGGTTATAAAAAGGAGCTAGTAGTAATGTGATACATGTAGAGCAATTATTGAAAGAAATATGAGAAGCTGTTGCTGATGTACTCCATAGACTTGTACATGGGTGAGATCAGGTATTATGATGTTTATTAACTTGATAATCATCCTGATTGATCACACTATCCAGGATAGCCACCAGCAATGTTAATGAACAAGCAAATGTCAGGTTGTAGTTACTAGCTAGCTGAAACTGATTTTGCAACCTAGACAGAATCTATATCTGCAAAATTACATTGTATGTTCCTTTGAACATTCATGATTAGATTATCTTTCACTAGTGAGTTACCAGATTTTATTTTCATAGTTATGTAAAAGGTAATATGGTGAAGGAAATGATGTTGTTATCAAATTAATTAATTTTTTTTCTCATTATCAACTATGTGAAAACTGAATATTTTGCATATTATCAAAAATAAATGGGTAATGATCATGTATTAATCAGGGTAAATAGTGGTTGTCCATGTCTCATGCAAAAATTCCTGGAGACTTTGATTTCACAGTAGAATGTTTATAAGCATCTGAGTGTAAGTTTATTTCAATGATCCATGTTTACAACTTCTTACTCTGTCAGAAATATTTGCTTGCAAAGACTCTAATTGAATAGCCTATCCATTCTTTTGTATACAGCATAAATTTGATTTAAGTGCAGCCACTTTGTAGTTCATCATATGAAGGAATGAGGATAGAAACTTTGAGTACATAGATGCAAGTGAGACATCAAATTAAGATTGTTGTTTATGGTGAGGAGCATCCATGTGGCCAACTTGCATGCTAAGCTAAGTAAGCCAGAATGAACAAAGAACTCAATACACTCACCAATATCTCAAACCATAAAGAATGTCACTAGGTTGCATGCAAGAATATACTATAATGTAGCAGAGCAAATTGTACCTTATATCCATCTCAGTATTTTGAATGCAGCATTCAGTAAGAAATGTACCTGTGCAAGTTGAATTAATAGTAGCAAGGCCAATACAATGAGTAAACATATCATCATGGATGCTCTTAAGGCCAATGATAAAGCCAGGCATTGGAGTAAACAAGAGCATGCCTTGATCAGTTGTATGGGTTAAGGAAAACAAGGTAACATTATATGTACCTGAGTTTTGTGTAACAATACCTTCCTTCATGGGAAGTAAGTTACAGAACTTCCATAGATCCTGAGGATATAGTTTTATATACAATTTCAGCTGTACATCAAATGATGGGTAAATACAAAGCAGTCTATGTATGTGAATGAGCTCCTTTTATACTATAATGTGCATTCAGGGGTGTGACTCCTTGAATGGGGCATTAGTGTCTTCAATCAACCACTGGAAATCATAGAAAGATTAGAGATACCACACAATAGGCCTATGTAATGTGGGAAAGGTATTAGTAGTACAAAATTGCCTAGTTAGCTTCATCCCCTTCTGACAGAAGGTACATCAGCAAATCCCTTTTAATGAAATATTTATTATAGTGTTGCATAGGATTTTATAGCATTTCAACACTTGCATGCTTAGCTATATTGGCCCAAATCAGTGTAGCACTCTAAGCAACAAAGAATAGTATCTTTCTATTTGAGCAAAGCATCATATGTCTTGAGCAAGGGTCTACATTTAAAGAGTGGTGTGTCTATCCTTTATCTCCTAATGCATAGGACTTAGTTTTTTTCATGGACATTAAATGTTTTAAGCCTCTGTGCACCATCACTTTGCCTTGTGCACCCTGCCTCTGCCTTTCAGCCACTTATGCATCCTTCTGTCACCCTTGTGCAGTCATGAACTGCATTATGTGCTTTATACATTCTTCTTCTGCTATCTTGCACACCAATCTACCATTTCATGCATTCCCTAACACCTCCCAGTATTTCATACAATCTTTCACTGCTTTGCATACCCTGCCAATGCCTCTTTGCAAGTTGCACAGCCACCTGCCACCTTGTACCCTTTCATTAACTTGTATAGACTTCCACTGTGTTGTGTGTATTTGATCATTCTTCTATTATCTTATGTGCCCTTCAATGCCTTTCACTGCATTTACACTACCTCTTGCATCCTCTTGCCCCCCCCCCCTCCATCTTGTGTGCTCTCTCATTACCTTCCCTTGTGCACACAGCCATGCCCTTCACCTCCTTGCCATTATTTTATGCCATTATGCACTCTTTCAATGCCTCTGAATGTCTTTCATATGTTTTACCATCCACTCACATTCAAAATGATAACAATGGTTGTAGTAGTGCATCAGTTAAGACATTGGCAGCAGTGGTGTCATAACAATACATACAACTATCATATCCATCCTAGACATCAATTCCTGCTCCTCTGCACACAATTCTGACCCCATCCACTTTATCTCCAGTCATATCTGAATGGACTCCACCAACATTACTCTAAGTTCAATTCAGACATCTGAGTTCAGATATTGTATTTCCATCAGACCTCCTTCTACTGGCCTGAACCTTAACATAAGTTACATCTTCATATATTCTTTATTCCTATGCTTCACCATATGCTCCATCCATTTCACATTCCCTAGTCCTATGTATACTGCCTGTTGGTTCTCCACATTCCCCAATCACTTCTGTACCATTTCTTTGTGGTACTTATATATGTTCTCTGTTCTGTATCCTGATCTAATATCCTAGTATATAAACCCAGGGTCCTCTGCATGTACTTCTCAGTTCCAATATCAACCAATTTTCCTTCACTCAAGTTCCTCTCCTCTAAAGTCTTTCTTTTCACCCTATCTCTCTCTGTATCTCTTGTCTTTGTTTTCTAAGGGCCAGACTTGAGCAAGGGCACAAGATATATATTCTGCATCAGTGCTCTCATACCTCTGCACCTCTGTCTTTCACCTTCCTTTGACCTCTGGTCTAACTTTGTTTCCTTCAGCCTTTTCCTTCAAACATCTGCTGGACTTGGATCTGGGAGATCCAGACTTGACAGTATATTCAAATTCAATCTTGCTGTCAGGATGCTGAACTCCTCCAGGGCTTCATTCAATGGAGATCCAAGGTGTATTGGTCAACTCTGGGATGAAAGGACGCTGGATGGGCTGGAGGTCTGATGGAGATGAGACAGAAAGACATGCAGAGGTGATGAAGGTGGAATGGGGTGGAGATAAGGGGTTATGGAGGTGAGGACTTGGTGCAGGACTTATGTGTTGTGCCCTTGCCTACTATTGGGTCCTCATTTCGGAGATGGAAAGGACAAGTGAAGAGTATAAAGAAGGTAAGGGGAACTTCATCAGGATTGGATGGAGTTAGAGGAGTGAGGATTGAAGTGACTATCAATGGATGTTAAGTGACATCAATATTCAAACTGAGGATACATGAGGAGAATACAGAAGTTATATACTAAGAGGTTGAATTGGAGTCTGGAACAGAGAATGGAGGAAACCATATGGAAAGATACAGTAATGATTGGAGGTCATAGGGTACTGAGAGGTGATGTACATAGGTCAAAGGAATGAAATGTAGCACAGGTATAACATAGGAATGTATCATAAGTTTGAGGAATGAAGGAAACATAAAAGGGAACGAGATCTGGACCAATCATAAAAGGTCTGATGGGGAAGAAGGTTCCAGTATTGGATGTTCGAAGAGGGATAGGATGAAGTTCATCGGGAGGAACTGGAGATGAAGGAGTCAGAGTCAGAGGTGGCATAGAGAATATTGGAGGGGGATTTGGATAGAGGATAGGATGGGATATGACACTTGCTCACTGTCTATTTTTCTATGTCGCATGCCAGAACTGCTTGCTTCAGATTCTTAAAGAGTGCCTTGAGAGCTCTTGCAACATTCCTAGAGAATTCATCAACTTCACTGTTCATCACCTGGTCTTCTCTATATCACAAATCTTCAGACAACACTCTGTCCTCACTAAACTTTCCTCTAAGATCTCCACCTCCATAGAAAAAAATCATTTCAAGTAGCTACATGATACTAAAGCCACCATGACCCCTGAGAATCCAGGTCTCTGAACACCAAAGGCTTCAAGATTTCAATTCTCCTCATTGGAGCAAGGCAGTGAGGATTTCCCTAGTTCTGACAATGATTTCATCTACTTCTTCAAACTTGAAGATATTGATCACTATTTCTGTGAAGATCTTAATGCAGTTTCCCTGGCCTTGAAGCCCTTCATGCAATTGGCAGAAGCAATTAGAAACATGACCAGGGCATTGATCCACTGTAAGGGTAACTCTGAGTCTTTCAAAGCCAGGTCTAACAGCCTAATTCATTTGATGGAACAGATCTCAAGAAGGTATGACCTTTGATAGCTCAATGGGAGCTGACTTTCAAGCCAATTCCAAATTCTTTCAAAAGGATAGGATCAAGGTGACATTCACTTAATTCTATATCATGAATGCAGCATTGAACTATTTTAAACCAGACTTGCTTGAAGCTGAACCTGTGTGCCTTCAACTCTGATGAATGGACAATTGGCAGTTATTTCTTGATGAGCTGCAATCCAACTTTGGACCTCATGACCCCATTGCCAATGCAGAGGCCCAACTCAAGCAACTGCAGATGAAGGATTTCCAGCATGTCTCATGCTACATAGTCAAATGAAATTACCTTGTGAGCCAAGTTTGAGACTGGGACCACAGAGCCCTCTGCTGAAGCTTCTACAATGGACTTCGAGATTACCTCAAGTATGAGGTCTCCTGTGAAGGCCAGCTCAACAATCTGTATGACCTATATATTGTTATAGTCACTTCCACATACTTCTGACACTTCCAATCACACTTAGAATGTTTGACACACTGGAAGTGATGCTTCTGAACTCGGAAACTCGGAAGCGTGGGAATTTGGAAGCTCGGAAGCATGCCGGAAGCGTGGGAACTCGAAAGCCAAAACCTTGAAAGCCCAAAAGCACAAGAGTTCAACCAGAACTTTGTATTTTATTTTAGGAACCCTTTTCATTTGAATGGTATGTCATGCCATGCATTCCAAACCCTCTCAGAACATTCCTATGTCTTCCATGCATCACCCATGACCCTAACATCATTTCATTCCCTTACCCTACTCATGTATGAACTTCCATTCTTCCACACCATACCTTCTCCACACCTAATCCTTATGGTATCTTCATGAACATCTAGATTAGAGTACAATAGGTACAAACATGTAGACTAGTATATAAAGGACAAGAATGCAGCCACTAGAGGGCAGTCTTGTCCTCTACTGCATTGAGAGGCTGCAAGTTGTGGACAAGTCAAGACTGTTCTTGTCCTGCTTGAGGAAGCAGAACTGATGAAACTGGCAGGTGGCCATAGATGTTTTGTATATACCAGTTGCAATCTTGTCCTTGATAATCTGAATGGCCTCTTGTTGCATGGCAGGCAGAATCAGGATGTTATGCAAGATCCATGGAGTGTGCAGAATGGTAGAAATTTTGAGTGGTGGAAAACATCATTTATTAAAGCAACTGTGCTCAGTCAGCATCCCAGCAAAGGCCTTTTCATGAATGCAGACCAACTAATGGATGAGCTTGAGTTCATTGGAGAGGAGCCATTTAACAGGGTTAACATCTAGCTTGTCAGCATGTTCTTGTATGAAACATTGTCCAGCAATGAAATTGGAAGGATGAAATGGTAAGGTAGGTTAATTCAAAAAGCAGGTCTGGAGGCAGGTATTAGAGAACTCACAACTGCCCTGTCATTGGAGTGGATAGTGAATAAATCTTTTTTGAACCAGTTTGTAAGCAAAAGTATGAAGTGTAGTGTCATATGAATAAAGATTTTGTAGAATGATCAAGAAGTCCAGTGAGGGGATAGAGTGGATAGAAGATGTGTAATCATAAAATGAAGAATTAGTGGAGAAATGATCTGGAATGTCTGTGGGCACCCCATTAGGGCTTGTGTATCCAGGTTAGATAATCAAAAGTGGATGATACAGGTGAGTAAACAGGTTGGCTGAAGCAAAGATGAAAGATGACACAGAACCATAGAGGAAAGCAGGTGGGTAAGTGACTGACTCTCCTCAGGTCAAACCTAATTATTGAGGCCTACTGAAAATCAAACTCAATAATGCATTGATGGTCAGTGTTGGTGTGCATATTGGCAGATGTCATTGTCATAATATGGTTAGACTGGATAAAAGCCCAAGTTCCTTTCAGATCCTCTTGGGCATCACAACAACTTCAGATCCAAAATATAAAATGCATTTTAATGTTTGCTTGGTACCTACAACTTTGGCTTCCAAGGCATGAAGAGGGAGATTGTGGTGAGCAACTACAAGGCCATCTTTATTTCAAATAACATATTTACCATATTTCTTGTTGACCCACCCAGGGTTTTGCCTGGCTAACTCATTGACATGGATGATGTTGGTAGTGGTGGTTGGGATCCACTTACTGGTGATGGAATCTTTGAAATACTGGGGACCTGATCAAGGACTTGCTTGGGCACAGTTTTGTCTTTGAGTGAGAATAAGTAGCTGTATTGGGCTGAAAAGAAAGAGGGCAGGAAAGAAGAAGACTGGTTAGCATTGAAGCTTTGAAGAGGGAGCACATTAGAATGCAGGAACTGATGCCAGGTTGGACTATGGCAGATTAGGTGTGGATAAGGTGCTTCTGATTGGAGTAGGTGGGGTTGACTGACAGATTTGTTCGGTTTTAGGGGTCTCAATTTCTTCCAACATGGTGGTGGCTCTTAGGTTGGGTTTCTTTATCATGCTCTGAGGGTGAACTATGATGCCATTGAAACAGACCTGCTTTTTGGCCTTTTTATCTTTAGCTTTGTCAGCCTGGAAGCTGATTGGGCAATGTAGGGTTGAAACATCAGGTCAGTGGCTTCAATGAAATCATGCATTTCTCTATCACAACTGTTGGTGGTAGATAAAAATGAACCTGGCTCTATGTTGAGAATCATGCCAATAGGTTTTCTGGGTATGTGATGGGAAAGAGATTAGCAGCCATGTGTGGTGGTATGTCCATACTAGATCTGGCCCGAGTACCCCTAGTAGCATTGATAGCAGAAGCTAGAATGGTGGATTGCTTGCTCTTGATGCACTATACAACCCTTGATAATAAGGCATTCAGAGATATGAGGGATGTGAAACCCATCTAGCATGTACAGCTGGCTGTCTTGCTGTTGGATGCATCTTTCCATCTGGAGAAACTCCTGGGTATCTTCACAGTTGCAGGTAAAGTGCCCCAGCTTGGTGCAGAACTCATATGATAGGTCTTGCATCCTGTTGGCTTTAGTGGTTGTGAAATACTTGGCCTGCATTGTACAGATGCAGAGTTTGTAGATGTGGTAGGGTTGGTCTGGAGTGTGAAAGATAGTCTGAATATGGCAGGAGAAGGAGCTGGACAGATATTGAGTATAAATAGGAAAGAAGTAGTGGATGTGGTTGATGGGGTGAAAGTATCAGACAGAGCAGGTAAAGACTTGGAGCTCAGTGTGGTAGACAGGTTGTGGTGTACAATAGCTACAGAATTATGGAATGATGACAAAGACACACTTGAAGAGGTCAGGCAAGATACAGGTGAATGACTTGGGAGTTTGAAGAACAATAAAGGTGTCAAGGGCGAGAGCAAAGGATAGTTATATGACAGGTCATCTCCTTGGGTTTGATTCAGTGTTGCTGCAGAAAAATTTTATGAAAAATGGTGGCAATATGAAATGATGAGAAGCTGGGCTATTTTCTTGAAAATGGTTGAGCAGAGTCTCAGAGACAGAGGATGAGTTCACATAATCCTTTATCCCAAAGAAGCATTCCAGAATCATTCTAGAGAACTGGCAACCATGACATTGTTGGCTGATGAATAAGGATACAAGATTCTGGGGTGACAGTAACTTTGCAAGAACTTCCAGGGGCAGAAGTGAACAAAGAGTAAAGCTTTGCTCAGGCTAATCTGCTCAGCTGAGATAAATTTGAAATTGGTAAAGTGAGAAGATTTGATTTGTGGAAAATGTGTTGACTGATATGCTAACTAATGAATTGCAGTATTAAAGGACTATCAGGGCTGTTCAGATAATCGCAGGTGATAGGAATAACAAAGAACTCATGCATAAGGTCTAAATCTTGGATCTGGGAGAGTAAGATTTTGAGCTCTGCTTGTTGGGGGGTAGGTCTGAGGGTCTTCCTTGAAGTCTCTCTTGAATCTCTCATGATGGGCTCCAGTTGTAAAGATAATAGGCAGCCCAGAATGTGTTTTCCAACAGTGTAAATAAGGGTTGTGACTGAGTTCACTCAATCCAAAGGCACCAAAGGACGTAGGAGAAGGTAAAAGACCAAAAACCATGCACTGTAGAGCTGGAAAACATGAGTCTGGACCTCCTCATTCAGTATGGCTAAGAATCTGACTTTCCAGGTTCAGGTTAAAGCATTCAACTTGACTTGACTGGCTTGGGATGGGATGGAATCAACTATTTCAATACCTAGAAAAGTGGGACTTGTAATCAAAAGAAGATAGAATTCAATGCAGAGAAAAGTCTGAGATACAAAGTTTATAATCTGCAAAAACCCAAGACTTTGTATATATCGAGTCAGTGAAGTAAGTAACATATAGTAATGGAGTGGCATGATGATGGCAATAATATGTAGTACAACTGAAGGAAAATTACTAAGCACAATGAATTCAGGCAAGCCTGTGGTTACATGGAATGAAAACTGATATAAAAGACATAAAATCATACTCACCAACTCAGATCTGGGAAACCCGTGTTGAACAGATGGAACAGGTTGGATGTATGATGCTCAGGTTGGCATTCAACTTCCTTGGAAATGGGACCTGCACTATAAGGGTAACTGAAGGATCAGGGAAAGGGGCTTTTGCATGGTAGAAAACACTGCTCTCCTATACTGAATCGCATGATCTATGGACCATTACTTAGCCAGAGGTTCATACTATATTCAGTCTCACCAATGCTAACTGAGATTTCCATGGTTACAGCCAGTACACTCCATACACTCTAAATGTAGCAAACATTGCAACAGTTTTTGGAGTCACTGTATGCCTATGTCTGTGGTAGCATTGTAAAGTCATTCATGCCATCCTAGACATTTCTGCCAGTAATGTGGCATTTGGTGTCTGTCACATCCCAGCTAGCTTCTACCTTATGTACAGATCAGCATGAAAATGATTATAACTTTCAACAACCCCAGACTGGTAGATGATGGCATGGTAGAATGGGATGAAAAGATTCTCTTGTGAGTCATATACAGTTTTCAGATGGGTGACACTTGGATGATCATAGAGAACAATTGAAAGCTGTTCACAAAGCTGAAAACACACACCATTTTTATATATTATGTGAGGTATACTGCATCATCATATAAAAAAACTAACTGCTATTGTCTCTATCAGGAATTTCACTCATAGTACCAAGAGATCTTCAGAAATAGCATGGTCAAGCAGGTTATCAATAAAGTGCTATTCAAACACAAATTGGATGAAGATATAAAGTGGGCTACTTACTTTCAGCCATTTCCTGTCATTGCCTATATGGTAGTGCTTACTGGGATAGGTCATCTTTAGATCTTCTGAGCCATGCACCACTCACCCATGCCATCTAGTTTGAGTGTGCTGTCAATGATTTAAAAACAGGAATGTTCAACAAACTTATTTTCAAGAAGGATCAGTACCTTGCAACCATGCAAGATTTTAAGTAGCAAAATCAGAAGGCAAGGATTTTACTGACTATCATGCAGAAGGTATATGAACATGGAAGGTAAGTGTTAATCCAGGTATTGTGTTGGGTGACTAACAGGTAGTAGAATCTATGTGGGGGTTCCTGTTTGCAAGCCAATTATGAAGTCCACCATTCCAACTAATGTTATTGAAGAGGCAATCAAGGAATTTGGACAGTCAGTTAAGGAAGAGGTCAAGAAGGCTATGGATCAAGACATGTATGCAAATTATAAATGATGCTAATGAAAGAGATTCAGACATGGAAGAGGTGAAAGAGGTGAGTGGTGAGAAGGTGGAGGATGTGGATATGGACTGATTGGCAATTTATGTGGCTGTGTTATTCTCAGTGTAAGCGCCTTCTGCTAGTACATCATAGCATAGGCTTAACAAATGACACTGTTTATACTCAATTACTGATGGTCACCATGATGGTAGACTTGAATAGCTATCATAAGCCCATATATATTGCAATCACTCAACTCAAAGGACTGTGAATATGAAAGACAGAGATCTCTACAGTGGACCTGACAGATGCTTACATTTTCTACAGTAGCCAATGTAGAATGATGCATGTTCTTGTTTACTACTTAGGCTGTATCAATGGAAGAAGACTATCAGAAATATTAACACTATATAGGCTACATAGTACTTTGGAGCCACAGGTTTCTTGCAGATGTGTATAGGCATTACCATGATATCAATTTGGACTTGATAAAACAACCTGTTATGAAAGGGTTGTCAAGTGGAATGTGGAAGTGGGCTGTCTGTTGGATCTGGGAGTGGAAACAGGTATGGATATACCACTTGACCTCATTAGCAAGCATAGGCCATCAGAAGCATAGAAAGACACAGGTGCAGATAGTGTAGACATCCTTGTGCCTGAAGTCATCATGGACTCTTGATCAGTCTGTACTGTGAATCCTTCAGGCCCACCATCTAGTGATGGTCATTCAGTTCCCAGCACCACAGAACACCATTAACAAGAATGAATGAGAAGGTGGATTGAACAGAAATTTCTTATTGGACAGGTTGGATGGACAAATATTGAAAGCAACAAAGTTGTGAATGAGGTCAAGTTGTTTGTTTTTCATCTTGGCTTTGATGGACTGTGAGAATGGAAAGTTTGATTTCTTATTGGATTAGAGACCTGGCTGTAAAACAGTGTCAGTAAACATGCAATACAATATGAACACTTGATGGACATCTGGGTCTTCCACATACAGCCCATTTTAATCCACCTGGCAGAACCAATAGAAAGGTGAGGTGTTATGATTTACCTCGGACTACGCCTTTTTCCTTTGACTTAACGCTTACATATGCATGGGTATAAGTCCCAACTTGGACGTTTATTTCTTTTCATCGCTGACTATGATACCCTGACTCACCATCCATTCCCATCGCACTTCATGTGCCCTTATCTCACTTGCTCCATCAGTGATTCCTTCCATTGTATTCTTTCATGTTCCATGCCTACCCTGAAGTGCTTTACATATATAAACCCATGTCATCGCACCTATGCTCCTCATCCTAGTCTTACCAGTCTACCAGTTCCTACCTTGTCCTCTCTATACCACCTCGGGAATACATTGTCCCCGCTCCACGATACAGGCTCAAGGGTAGCCTTAATACCTTCTTGCTCTTTGTCGACAATCCCTCGTTGGGAGAGTCTCCACCGTCGACCTCATCCCTGAGGTCTCCTTGTCACGACTGCTTACGCGGGAGTTACCACTGTTAACTTGGTAGTCCTTGTCGTCTGTCCTCAATCGTAGGCAGACTCCCCTGTCCACCATTAACTTGGAAGTCCCTTGGCCACCGTTAGCTCAGTAGCAACCCTTGTTGCCACACCTCGCTAGTAGGTAGGCTCCTTGTAGACATCTTGCGATTGTCAAGCTCCGTCGCCCTTTGTCCACGGTTTAAAGACCACAGTCCCACTGGTTCTATGCCTGCCCATCCCAGGTTAGCCGTAACATGAGGACAGCAGCTCAAGGGGAACTCCATGATAGAAGTATGGACAAATTGCAGGAAGGGTCATTCATTCAGCAAGGCTATGGCAAAAGAATACATGTTGTCTAGCCAATTCTTGTGATCATCATCTTCAGGAGCATCAGATTCTGAGGGCAGCCAGTGGAAGAGACCATTAGCCCCAGGATGCTTGTTGGTGGGGATGTAAACAAGATTAAAGGTAAAGAGCAGGATGCCAGCAATTCAGCAATTGATGATGGTATTTGATTGCAAATCTGGGTTGTTAATTATTTCCTTGATGTACTTTGTGTCCATTTTGACTGTGAAATCAGTGACACCAAAGATGAAAAAATGGACATTGTGAAGGGATCAGAACAGCCCATAGAGTTCCAACTTTGTGTGCTAGTATCAACTCTCAGTCTCATTCAGTACCCAGCATCCAACATGGTTTGAATACCACTTTCTGTCCTCTCAAACTTGAAACAGGACAAATCTTACTGTTGTTTAGGATGGGTCCACAGCTATGATAACCTGTGATCTAAATTCATAATCCAGGGGATGGAGCACAGCGGACTTCAGTATCTTGTTCTTCAGACAAAGAAACACCTCCTGCTGGGGCTCACCTCACATGAATGGGATGCCTTTCTGGTTCGATTCCATTAATAGCCAGGAAATTTCTGCATAGTAACAAATGAAAATGTGAAGAACATCACATGTACCAAGAAACATCTCACTTTCAAGATGGTTGTGCACTCAAGCCAGTCCTTGATCTTTTGGACCTTGACCTCATGCAGGATCCAACTTTGAAAGGTATACTTGTGACTGACTGTGGATGCATTCAGGGGTGTGAGGATGAACTTCTTGGCTGATTCAGTTGTCCCAACTGCCTCTAAATGAGTTAATATCTGGTTAATGATGATGAGATGCTTCCATATCAAATATTGGATTCCTGGGCTCTCTGGAATGGTCTCATAAGAGCCATCTGAGTTTTAGTAGGAGCCATTCAATGACTTGACTGGGAGATTTTCAATGAAGGGCATCATGTAATGCAGTATCTTGTTTTGAAGAATAAAGGCCAGGTCTGCATGATATACCTGCACAGAGTTAGTGTATCCCATCAGAAGGGTTGCCAGTTGGTATAGTCCACAAGGAGTGAGGAAGGTGGTCATGTCTGAAAACTTGACATGTATGGTGACTTCAAAAACCCCTGTCATGTTAGCTTCATTTGCAGTGTGTAATCCACACTGCCTAACCTGGTGGTAATGTTACTTAGCTTTGGTGGAGTTATAAATAGTACACACTCTTGGATATTAAATCAGTTTATGAGTCATGTGATAGAATTGGCATGTGGAAAAGCTATGGCCATTTTAACACAGTGGTGTCATGGAAAGGGTTTTTGCACTTTCAAATTGGTAATTAGGATCATGATTATATAGTGGAATAATTCACTTTCAAATTGGTAATTAGAATTATGGTTATATAGTGGAATAATTGGCTTTTTTTACTTGCACAAACAAGAACATACATGCCAATATATGTCTGAGTTAAAAAGGTTTACACACCCCATAGTTTTCAACCACCATCATGGATAGATCCCTCTCTCTTATCCAACAAAATTTTATCCTTTCTCTGCATAATGCTGGCCAATCTGGTGATGCCATTGCCAAGCAGAATGGTGTCAGCCATTTTAATATACTCCAAGAGTTGTTTTACTCTTTTCAAAGCTATGGAAGGCCACTTTTGCAAGCTTTTCTCTACCAACATTCACCATACCCAACATTTTATCACCTCTGGCAAAGCTGAAAATGCAGGTCAAGTAATCAAAGCCCTTATCAACATCATCAACCAATCAATCTATTCCAGTGCAGTCCATCTTCACTTGAAGAAATCTGATATGAATGCTGTGTTCAAGTTCAAGGCTTACTTGGTGTTACAATCATCTAATCTATAATATATGAACACCCTACATTGCTTCCAAGCAGTACAATTACCCTAGAAACTCTACATGCAAACCTAGACTCCATGACACACATACTCTATGCATGACCCCACAACCCTCCCCATGCATAAGGTATGACATTACATGCACTCTAGACTGCTCTAGACCATTCTATATATTACCCATACCCATACCCTTTACTACACCCTTAGACCTATTCATATATGATCTTCCATTCTTCCACACCCTTGCACATCAGGCATGTACAAGGCTGTTGCATGCTTTCATATGATCATAGCTACATTAAATACATGCACAGGCAGCATAAACATCTTAGATTAGTACACCATAGATACAAACACATATGTAGTATATAAAGGCTTGAAATAAAACCCACCAAAGGACAGTCTTGTCCTTTTGATGTTTCCTCAGCATCAAAGTTGTCGACTCACCCTTCTCTTTCCTCTCACATTGTCTATTGAGTGACCTAGAGCCTTCAGTGGTTCTGAGTTGTTTCACTTGGACTTTGGAGAACTGGAAGAAGGTGATATGGTCAGATGAGATCAAAATCAAATGCCTAGGGTAATATGGATGCAGATGGAAATGAAAAAAGGCAGGAAATGTGCTCAATGATAGGCTGGTGCAAGGAACTCTTGAGTTTGAAGGTATTCCCTTGATAATTTGTGGCTGTATGACTTGGGAGGGGGTGGGACTTGCCACTAATATTGATAGTAGGATGGATAGGGACCTTTACCTTTAGATTCTAAAGGATACACTTCAGCCAACCCTGGAGTTTTATAGTTGCAATCCTTCTGACATCATTTTTAGCATCATAATAACCTCAAGCATACCTGCAAAAAGGTCAGGGAGTGGATAGAGGAGCAGAAATTTAGGACTATGGTCTGGCCTGCATAGTCTCCTGACATAAGCCCTATTGAGCACCTCTGAGGCTATCTCAAAAAAAGGCTTGCAGGGCATGAAAACTCCCCTAGTGGAATTCATGAATTAAGGGAAAGGAGGGGGAGGAAATACCAGTTGAGGAGTGTCAAAAACTAAATGAAAGCATGCATAGAATGATTTAAGCAGTGTCCAAAGCAAAAGGAGGGTATACCAAGTACTAATTATATCCAAATACCCTTTCTGGTAAATGCAAAAATGTTTTCCATTATATCACTGTTTGAAATGGAAATATTTTCCCGCCATGTCGATTCCATCACGTAACTCAGGGCCCAATTTGATAGCCAAAGTTTTGTACTATTTATAACTCCACCAAAGCTAAGTGACATTACCCCAGGATTAGGCAGTGTGCATCACATACTGCAAATGGGGCCAATATGGAAAGGGTTTTTGAAGTCACAATAGCAGGCTTTGGTCATACCTGGCAAACAGATCTATCATTGTATAAACTGCATGCCCAGCAAACAACTCTGCCAGATGCTTGACAAATGAAGGGACAGATGTAATCTGAATCACAATGGCATTGCATCATTAAAGGTCATGTGTTATGATTGGCCTCTTTTTCCTCCTACCACTTACATACACATGGGTATAAGTCCCAATTTGGATGTTCTTTTCTTTTCATCACTGACTATGATATCTTGGCTCATCATCTGACTTCCATCGCATTCTATGCAATTCCATTTTCTTTGTCAGTGATTCCATCCAAATCTATATAAACTTGTTTTTCCTGTACTTGTATCTCTAAGCTAGACCTCCCCTTTGTGTACCTCAATACACTTGGGTCTTTGCTCAACTCTTAGTTCCCAGTCTTAGTCCCTCATCAGGAATTCCTTGCTCTTTGAGACTTCGTAGCACTGTTGAGGCTATGCTGTTTTAAGGGAAATCTCTTGTTCACCTTGAGATGACAGATCTTTGAGAAAGATATCTCTGATGTTGGATCATTGAGATAGAACAAGTAGAAAGTCTTGTTCTCCCAGAACTCTTGTAACTTCGTCCTCAAAGAGTGGCTTGCCCTGCTCTCCTTCATCCTTAACATCCTAGACCCTTTTTAGGGGCTGTGCCTATCCTCTACCCGAGGTAGTTGTAACAAAAGGTCTTGCTTCCCTGTCGGCTACCATCTGGTAAGCCACCATTACTCCAAGGCTTCCCATTGATACTCATTGGCACTTACCCCCCAATGACTCCTCTGACTCTGAGTCACTTCCACATGACTGGACCCCCTCTGACAAGGATGACTTCCTACCCACTGAAGAAGATACTGAAGTCACTCTTGACCTAGCCCACAATCTTTTCCATTCTGCATCTACTCCCCAGGTGCCAACCCCCCTGTTACCAACACCCTTACCACAGACTGGGAAAATTTTCTTCCCTAGCAACCCCTTAGATCCACCTGAACCTTGGGAAGTCATAGAAGCCTTCGAAAGGATGTCTTCTTCCAAAGCCACAGAGCTCAAGCTCAACCCCCCTGCACCCTTTGATGGCAATACTGTCAACTCCAAAGACTGGTTGGACACTGTTTCAACCTACTTCCTAGTCAACTCCAATGTATACCACACTGATGACAAGAAGGTCACCTTTGCACTCTCATTCATGACCCTCAGATCAGCCCAAGTCTGGGCAAAGACCTTTTGAAGAAAGGCTGTCACTGATAACTCATTTGGAGAATGGTCTGAATTTGAAAAGAAGTTCAGAAAGTTCTTCATTCGAGAAGACAAAGCTGCCAATGCCTTACCCTGGCTTTCCTCCACCTGCATGACTCAGAACAAATGAGAACAGTGGACCCCTTTTCATCATAGACTTCAATGTGGAGTTCCAAACCCATGCAGCCAGGCTAGCTGCCACCAACACAGTCCTGATCTTCTTCTACCAGCTGGCCATTGCCCCCCCTCTCAGCTCCAAAATTCTCCAAATGGAGAATGTCCCTGAAAATATTGAAGAATGGTACAAATGTGCCATTTCCTTCCAGAAACAATGGAAAAGGATTAATGTCATCACCAATGCCCAGAAAGGGAAAACCACCCCTTCCTATGCCTATGCCACCTCCATCCACTCTAAATCTGCTCAAGACCCTGACACCATGGATGTCAACACTGTGTCCATTCCTTGCCCCAAGAAGCTAACAGACGAAAAAAAGGAGTGCTGTCATAAAAAGAATCTTTGCTTCAAATGCTGGAAATCTGAACATTCCATGTTCAAATGCAACATCACCTTTGAAGAACCCCCTAGATCTTCAGTCCAGAAGATGACAAAGAAAGACCCCAAGAATTTTCTCATGTTGAAAGAATGTGAGGAAGACAATGAAGAAGTGGTTGGAAGGACCACCCTTTTTTGTTCTCAGGATTTTTAGAATGGAGGCCAGCCCTGATGTCTGCCACCTCCCACCTAGTATGCACACCTGTAACTGTATCTCGTATGATGAAATCTATGCAGATTTCCATTGAAGAGAGGTTGACCGACCTAAACAGCTATAGGTCTCCAGATAGGAAACTAGCAGGTCAGTAACACAAAGAAAGAAAGTAAAGGAATAATAGGTTCATCCCAGGGGAATTGCAGGTAGAGAATCAAGGGAATGCAACTGCAGGGCTTACAGGACTCCTTGGTAGTCGATCTAGAAGAGCTCCTAATGCTTCAGACATGGCTGATGAGCACAGGACTTGATTCTTCTAGGATCGAGAGAGAAAGGGAAGAGAAAAGAGATACAGATATGACTGGATTGATGAGGACTGAAGACTTCCACTCCAAGTGAGTGATAGATTATTGATTAGATGTGTGTGAAACACAACTTTTATAGTCTGGGCACACCTGAGACTCTTTATAAACATAAAGAAGGAACATTTGATGTGAATCCAGTAATCAGATCACAATACAGAGCATCCAGTACATAGTGTCTGGTACACTATACATATAGTAGGAATCCATCCAGTAGATGGACCGGATTGAAAAGAAAGGGATACAAGGAAACAGGTACATATAAGTAGGGCAGACCAGAATCAGATTGAACACAGATAGAAATGGATGCTTGATGACTCGACGATGACCTAGTGAAAGTCAAGTAGGTGTAGAATGACCAGATATGGACCTAAGGAGTGATGGCTCCTTACACCGTTGAACTCATCATACCATTGTACATGCTTAAAACTGTCAAATCTCATGCCCTAATTGATAGTGGTGCAGATATTAACTGCATTAATTGGGGGTTTGTTAGGAAGAACAAACTCCCCATGTCTCAACTTGAGAAACCATTTCAAGCCTGCAACCTCGACCTGTTGTTCAACAAGAAAGGAAGAGTGATGTTCTCTACCACACTCTTCGTCAACATAGAAGGGATTGTCAAGAGGGTCCTCTTCTATGTCATGGATTGTGGATGACAAAACATTATCCTAGGGTCACCTTGGCTGAAAGCGGTCAACCACCTCATCAACTGGTCTAAACAGACCTGTACCATTTCTGAATCCCTAGATGAGTCAAAAGACTTGTACCAAGGCCATGTCACTGACCTCAAATGGCACAACAAGTTCTACTCCATCACTACCCCAAAAGAAACTATGGTTCATTGAGTCTATGACAAGAGACTCTTTGATTATCTCCAGAAGGACAAAGAGTCTGACTTTGTTGACACCATGAAAAAGTATGGAGACCTTCACCAAGTGGCTCACTTCAGGACTCGCTTTGCCCCTCATGGGAGTCTTTGACACCAGAAATTTGTCAATAAGGTTACCACCACCACTGAACTTGTGGCCGCTGCAGGTACAGCCAAGCCCAAGACCACCCTACCCCCAGAATACGCCAAGTTTTCAGATGTCTTCACAAAGGAAGCATCTGATCACATTCCTCCATCTCGACCTTATGACCATGAGATCCACCTTGATGATTCTTTCATTCCCAAAGTGGGAAAAGTTTACCCATTGTCTCCAGATGAGCAGAAGGCAACTGAAGACTTTATCCAAGAGAACCTTGACTGCAGAAAGATCCACCTGTCAAACTCCCCTCAAGCAGTGCCCTTCTTCTTCATCAAAAAGAAGGACAGCAAACTTCATCTCTGTCAGGACTACTGCTACCTGAATGAACACACCATTTGAGATGCCTACCCCCTTCCTCTCATTTTCAATCTTGTTGACAAGCTGAAAGACATGAAGGTCTTCACTAAGTTTGATATCTGATGGGGATACAATAACATCAGAATCAAGGATGGTGACCAATGGAAGGGCACATGCATCATGCATAAATGCCTGTTTGAACCTCTCGTGATGTTCTTCAGGCTCATGAACTTCCCCACCATGTTCCAACAATTCATGAACAATTCATTTAGGGACATGATTGCAGAAGGATGGCTCGTCATATACATGGATGACCTCCTTATCTTCACCCCTGACCCAGAACTCCACGAGGAACGAACCAAGTACATCCTACAAAGGATGCAAGAACTTGATCTGCACTTGAATCTCGAAAAGTGCACCTTTGCTGCCTCCAAGGTGGAATATCTCAGAATGATCATAAAGCCTGGGCAGATTGCCATGGACCCCATCAAACTCGATGGGATTGCTGCCTGGCCCACATCAACCAAGGTCAAAGACGTCTGCTCCTTTCTCGGATTTGCCAACTTCTACCAATGATTTATCTACAATTACTCCTCCATTGCCCATTTCTTGATAGATCTTATGAAGAAGAATCTTGCTTGGGACTGGACCCCTGCATGTCAAAAGTCATTTGAGGGACTGAAGACCCTCTTCCTGTCAAAACCAGTTCTCTATCTCCTGAACATGTCCTGACCCTTTGTCATCATGACCAATGCATTGAAGTTCACCACCAGGGCAATCCTACTCCAAATGGATGCTAATGGAGACTAGCACCCCTGCTTGTACCTCTCACAATCATTCTTTCTCCCCAGCTGAGAGGAATTACGACATCTACAATTGAGAACTCCTTGCAATAATCCAAGCCCTGAAAGCCTGGAGGCATTACCTCTCTGTCTCTCCCTTTTCCATCCAAGTGTTCACCAAACACAAGAACCTGATGTACTTCCATCAACCCCAGAACCTGAATCATTGACAAGCACAATGGCTTCCCAACCTTGCAAACTTCAATCTGAAGTTGGTCCATGTCCCAGATTCTCAGCTCACTGCCCCCAATGCACTCTTCTGCCATCCAGACCTCATTGTCAACAAAGAAGACAATTCAGAAACAACCCTGCTCCCAGAATCTCTCTTCATTAATCTCATCGACTCCTCACTCACTGGCAAACTAGCCTCCACCTCATTCTCTTACCCCCTTGTCCTCCAAGCTCTCCAAGCATTACAGGGAGAGGTACCTCCTGCATTCTGCTCCCATCTCTTTGATTGGTTGTACACCAATGGAGTACTCTCATACAAGGGACATATCTACATTTCCCCCACCAACAACCTTTGCCAGGAGATACTCACTCACTGTCACGATCACAAAACTGCCAGACACCCTGGATATTTGAAAATCTGTCAACTCATTTCTGCTGAATTCTGGTGGCCCAGACTAGCCCAATTCATAAAGAAATATGTTGAAGGATGTGCCACCTGCCAACAGAATAAGACAAACACCCATCCCACTGTTTTCCCACTGACACCAATTAAATCCTTGTGTACCCACCCATTTCAGCAGATCTTGTGCAATCTCATCACTGACCTTCCCTCTTCCTCCAGTTTCAATTCCCTGTTGGTTGTGGTCAACCATGGGCTTACTAAGGGGGTCATTCTTTGACCTACTAAGAATACTATCACTGCCAAAGGTGTAGCAACCCTCTTTTTCCACAAATTCTTCCTTTGTTTCAGCCTCTACAACAAAATCATCTCAGACCAAGGACTGCAGTTCACCTCCTCCTTCACTAAAGAGCTAGGTCATCTCTTGAACTACAATCTTTCCCTATCCACCACTTATCATTCCCAGTTGAATGGCGAGACTGAACATGTCAACCAGGAAGTTGAGACATATCTCCATATCTTCTGTGGTGCAAACCCTGGTTTCTGGTCAGATCAGATTACTCATGCCAAGTTTGCGCACAACCACCACCCCCACTCTATTACCAGTGAGTTGCCATTCTATCTTATGATGGGCTATGAACCCTGTGCCCTGCCTGTCATCCTTCTGGACTCCTCTCTCCCCACCATTGATCTTCACCTGAAGTCTCTGTCCACAATGAGGGATGAAGCCTTCCCAGCTCATGAACTCACATGCCAAGTTATGGCATCACAGAATAAACAATCTTTCACCCTGTTTTCAAAAGGAGATAATGTCTGGCTGGAAGCCAAAAACCTCCGTTGTTCTGTCATGAACCTGAAGTTTGCACCCAAAAGGAAAGGACCCTTCATGATTACAAAAGTACTAAGGTTCTAGATCATGATAACATAATCATTGATCATTTCCACTCTTATATTGTTTCATCATTCACTATAGAAATGAGATACTTATGCCATTGGCTAGTATCTATATCCTACCAATAATTTTGGTCTTTCAGTCACGTCTCATGACTCATACCTATTCTAATATGATAGAGATCTATACAGGTACAAACAGTCCTGTAAAGTATTTAGGAAGAGCTCCCTCATGGTTGCTCTCCTGTTAGAATCATATCCAACTCAGACAGTCAAGTCAAGTCCCCTTCTTCCTGTCTTACTCCAAGACCCTCTACCTTGTGATACTCCATTTACCCTTGGTGAGTTCTTCCACCAAGGTCCATAACCTTTCCTCTCCCTACCAGTCCCTTGACTGGTAGGACCATCTGCTACCTTGGAGGATAAGATAAAGGGATCTTTGCATCTTTTTGGGTTACAAGCCCCACCTAAAGGTACCTCAACATACTTTGTGCACATCCCTGTCACATACCTTTGGTGCTATGGATGGACATATTGCTGCAGGTTTCTTCAGAATTCTTAATCCTGGGGAATGCCATGCACTTGATGCTACACCATCCCATTGCTTATAGCTTTGGAGGCTTGTTCTTTATCATACTTCCTTTCAGAAATATCATCATTCACATCTTGGATGGTTCATTCACCCTCATCATGAATCAACAAACTAATGGAACCCTTACTGCTTTGATGGTTACAGTCACTTCTAGACCTGTACCTCAAGAGATTCATAATCCTCCTCCAAATCCTCCACCACCTTCAGAGAGACCATCCTTATCCTTGTCATCCCATTCCTCTCATCCATCTCATCCTGCTCTTGTGACTCCAATACCCTCCTCACATAGGACAGATGCTTCTACCTCTGTATCGGAATACACTCCTGCTCCTCCTTGCTCTTAGGAACCTAACTGGCTATGTCAAGTTGTTTATGATAGTGATCATAACATCTCAATGAGATTTCACCTACCTTGTGCCTTCTGTGAACAACATCTGGAATGAGGACAACACTGCATAGAAAGATCTGGTTTGCATTACTTTAGAGTCATTCAATTGGGAAATACTATTGAATGACACCCACATCAAACAGGAGAACAAAACGTCTGAAAACTACCCCTTTCTGGTTCTATCTGTGGATCTCAAGGATCCTTCCACTCTACTGAACCTCCTTTAGAAGAAGACGCTCGATTTATCCATTTCCCTCATCGAAATCAACCACCAGGATTCATCACTCCTGATCCTGAGACCCCTTCTTCTCCTCTTCCTCAACCACCTTCATATTCTCCTCATCACCTTCCAGATTACATCCCTAGAGATGTACCTCATGATCTCACAGATCCTTTAGAAGAAATACCTTTTCACACACCCACTCCTGCTCTCAAAGCTCACTTTACTTCAGATGAATTACAGCACCTTTGAAGACACATTGTGGACGAAATTGGAATCATCTACAGTGACAATATCATTGGAGGACAGATTCACCAGGGAAGCAGTGTTCCAAGAACCAATGCCCCTTCCATCAAAGAAGATCTGTTGTCAGCTAGATCTTCTCCAGGAAACTGACATACCCTTCCTGGAGACAGCTGACATTCCACCTTATAAAGTTCACTCTAACTGCCCCCACATCATCAATCCTTTCAAGATCACAACTGTGGAGACTATAATGGCAGATCAGAGTATCCTTCCCTGCTCCTTCATGTACAAAGATGAGACCCTCTTCTCTGCCTACAGTGGTGCTGGTTGGGCTTTCCCTTTCGAGACATATGACTCCACTCCATCTGCATATGTACATTTTCAGGGTTTTGAGGTTTTAAGGTGAGATTTCTTCCCTCCAATTAATAGACCAATTAACTCAAATGATCCTTATCATTCTGGAGACCCCCATGCTAGACTCAGAGAATTCATACTAGTTGCCAACACATACTTCGATGTGTGGAACTGGTACCACCCTCACCACATCCATAATCCTCCTGGATACACCATTTGTCAGTGGAATGTGGAATTCGACCAAGAACACTGTGACATTTGGTGCAACTTACCAGGATCTAAGTCCCTAAAAAGGCTTCAGAAACTGTTAAAGAAAAATCATCTTGCTGAAAAATATGATCTCATTTATGAGATCATGGCTGGTCAATATGAGGTCACAAAGACTTATTCTCTTCATAGAAAATTCTTGAGTCAGAAGAAGCATAGGAGAAGTGCACAGAATCAGAGGTATGTGAATAGGCATATTCCTTTATGAGCAATGGATGATACAGTCTTCTTGGATGTATATATGGGATTGATCAATAAAAGAATGATTTCTTGATGAATGGTGATCACAATTTCCATTGAAAACAATGCTGAAGAATTTGTTCCACAGAAATGGCCACTACTATTCCTACTGTCACTGATATCAAGATCAAAAGCACGATTATCACTCACATCCCCATCCTAGAAGGACAGAGTAACTACTCTATCTGGTCTGCCTGAATCTGATCTATCTTCAACACCATCAGATGTGGAGGTTTCTTTGATGGAACTCTTGCTACTACTAGCAATATTGCTACCAGAGACATTGACTCCTGGAAGCAATCAGACCAAAAAGTCCTTGGATACCTAGTTTTCACTATCAATGATACCATCATTGATGCAGTACTTCCTTTGTCCCATCAAACCTTCACCTCTGGATCTGGCGCTACATTAGCCACCCACTTCCACTCTATGACCTATCAGCTATGGTCTACTCTCAGAGAATGCTTTGCCTCTCAAGGAATTGCTGGGCAATTCTATTTCCTGCACAACGTCTTTCGCCTTCACATCAGACCATTTCATGCCACCAAAGACATCAATCAAATGATCTCACATTATCAGAACATGCAAAACGCTGGTCTGGTTTTACCTGAATCACTCCATGCCATGATTATGCTTGCACAACTTTCTGATGACTTCGACTCCCTTCACTCTACTTTGATCCATGTTATGGATCAAAAGGACTTCACCCTGCAAAATGTCCAACAGGCTATACTTCAAGAAATCGACATTAGATTCTTGAAAGGACATTCCCTATCCTTCTGCTTAAGCAAAGACCCCTCTTCCTCTGTTCATAGAACCAATGTGATTTGCAATGGTCCTCCACAGGAAAACCATTGGAAGAATCAAAAGAAGGACAATTGTTCTGACCACTCATCACAACCTTCCAATTTGAATCCTTCAAAATGGAAGAGACCTTAAAAACAAGGAAAGAGAGACTGGTATGAACATTGCCAGTCATACAAAGGGAAAGGAAAACAGCCTGCTAAAGTGAATGAAGTCATGGCAAATGCAATTATAAGCTTTGATCCAAATCAGTTCACTGAAGCTGATTTCAACACCATGGTTACTGCTTATGATCCATGTGATTATTTTACAGATCATATGGAGGTTGAAGAAGAACAATGTTCTTTTTCCTCTGAAACAGCTGAAGCTGGATGGGATCATCCTGTCAACACTGACATGGATGATGGTATGGCTGGACCTTCAAATTTATTTCAAAACCATTGATTCTCTTCCTTACTCTAAGGAGAAATCGATGAGACCCTCCAGAGTGAAGAAGTTGATGAAGAAGAAAACTGAGAAGTTTATTCTCAGTGGTTTACCATCCAACTCTTTTCTGCCTGGTGCTAGCATCAGAGACCTTCCTATCCCAGAAAAGCAGACCCCTTATATGGATGAGATGGAGCCTATTACCTTTGCTACCCTTTCTATCATGCAACATCTTGCTGATTTGAAAGAGACACATAATAACCATAGCCATGAAGGTGTTGTTCCTTATAAATCTAAACCATTTGGCCTGTAAGCTGTTGGAACTCCCCTGAGCTCCTTTGAACATTCTCACTGGATAATTGACAGTGGCTGCACTGATCATATCACCCCTTACCTTGATGACTTTGCACATCTTGATAAAGGTACCAAACAAGCCTCTGTTGCTAATGGATCAACTGTTAACATGCATGGACCCAGTAAAGTTATTATCTGTCCTGCTGGTCTTAATCCTATGGTACTAGAACATGTTTGGTATGCATCTAAGGCAGCACATTGCCTCCTTTCTGTGCCCACTCTGACCTTCCAAGGTTTTAGATGTGAGATCTCAAACAGTGAAACCTGCATCTGGGATGATCAAGGACATCTGGTCATCCAGGCATCTGCCTCATATCCAAATGACAATCTTCACTGGTTTCAGTCTGCTTTGATTAAATCTGGAATGATTACCTCGATGGCAACTAATGATTCTTATCATCTTTGACACCATCGCTTTGGACATTGCTCCCAGAATGCAATGAGACATTTAGGCACTCAGACCTCTAGATGCCCTTCCATATCCATTTCATCTGAAATTCCACCTTGCAAAGGTTGTGCTTTAGGCAAAATGCCAGATCATCCCTTCAGTCTTTCAATCAAGAGAGCTGGTTACCCCCTTGCCCTACTGCACATCGATTTAATGGGACCTTTTCCTGTTGAATCACACTCTCATTGCTGCCATGTCCCCACTCTCATTGATGATTACTCTGGCTTTGCTCTCCTCTACTTCCTTTGTGAGAAATCTGGTACTGCATCTATGCTTCAACGCCAGATTGCTTGGCTTGAGAATCAGTCTGATACCTCTGTATGTTCAGATCATGATGGGGAATACTTAGGAAAGGATGTTCAATTGTTCTTCTCATCTCAAGGCATCACCCATCAGACCTCTTCCCCTCACACACCACAATAAAATGGATGTGCTGAGAGATTTAATCATACCATCATGGAGAAAGCAGAAGCTATGCATCATCAGGCTAGTCTACCTAGAGCCTTCTGGCAAGAAGCTCTAGAGACCTCTCTTTACATCTATAACAGACAGCCAGTGAGACAACATCAGTGGAAAACACCCATTGAACTCTTCAATGGAGACAAACCAGATGTGTTCTATTTTTGCATCTTTGGTTGCAAGGCTTATGTGTTCATTCCCTCTGAACAACGTCAGGATAAACTCTCAGCGAAAGATGAAGAAATGACCTTCATTGGATATGAAGCCAATACAAAGGGTTGGAGATTCTAGTCTACTCAACACCATTGAATCTTCATCAGGACACATGCCACTTTTGATGAATCAAGTTTCCTTTCCACTCCCAGAAAGATAGAAGACAAACTACCCTCAATATCTGAAGACACTGCACCTGACCTTCACAATAAAGACCAAGATAAAAGGAATCCAGACCCTCCTTCTCATCACATAATAATCAACATTCCTAATCTTTGACCACCTGTTCATCAAAGATCTAGATCACCTTCTTCTCATTCAAGCACATCATCATCACCTCTACCATCTTCATCATCCTCTGATTCCAATTCTCATATGCCACCATCCAAGCGAGATTTACCATGTACTGAACAGAGAGAAACCATTAAGAACAGTCACAGATAGTTCAAACTTTCTCCTCAACCAGAACCACCTCCTGAATTTCATGCTTGACCACTTGTGGGAGCTAGAGCTACTTTCAGACCTTCAATTCTGGAGAGATGTTCTACTCGAATTGCTCAACCAAGGATTCTTCCTGATAATACCTATGGGAATCAACATCCTGTTGAAATCGAGAGAGATATTCATTCTGGTACTTTACCCCTTCAAGAGGAGACTTCTCAATGAGAACCAGTTACACAACCAAGACCTACAAATGAAGAAGAAGACATGGTAACCATGTATGGTAACCAATGGATGAGAATCTACCTGTCTGCCACTATAAGTGAGAATAATCCCAGACAGTATAAAGATATACTCAAGCTTCCCAAGGATGAACAATGCCAATGGAAAGCTGCTATGAATGAAGAATACCAATCCCTCATGCAACACAAAGTTTGGGATCTGGTTGATCTACCTAAAGGTCACCAACCCATGAAAGGGAGATGGGTATATGCAGTTAAAAGCAATGATTGTAAAAAGGCTCACTTTGTCGCAAAAGGCTTTACTCAAGTCTTCAGTATTGACTATGAAGAAACCTTCTCACCTGTTACCAAGTTTGAGACAGTTTGTCTAGTCCTAGCTCTCACAGCTTTGGAAGACTGGGAGATTGAATCTCTTGATGTCAAAACAGCATTCCTGTTTGGCAAATTAGATAAAGAACTTTATATGGTTCAACCTGAAGGTTTCATTCAATTGGGCCAGGAGAAGAAAGTTTGTTGTCTTCGAAGGGCCATCTATGGCCTCAAACAGGCTGCACTCCAATGGAACAAGGAGTTGCACAAAAGCCTTCTGGAATTTGGCTTCAAATGCTGTATTTCTGATCCTGGAGTTTATATCAAACTCATCAGTGAACATTTGATTGTTCTAATTTTCTATGTTGATGATGCTCTTTTTATGGGTAGTAATAAAACCATCACTCTTCAACACAAGAAATGGTTTATGGAATGATGGAAATCCAGAGATCTTGGGCCTGCCAAAGAATATCTTGGAATGAGGATCACCAGAGATTGTTCTAAACGAACTCTGAGACTTGATCAATGCTGCTACACTTCCAAAGTAGTTGAGCATTTTGGTCAAACAAACCGCAAAGCAGTTTTGACTCCTCTACCCTCTGAATATAATCCCAAGCCAAACAAAAGTCAACTGAACTCAGATCTTTGAAGTTGCTATCAATCAGTCATTGGATCATTGCTCTACATCATGCTTGGAACATGACCAGACCTAGCTCATTCAGTGATTAAGATGTCACAATTCTCTGCAAATCCCTCTGAGGAACATTTGCAGAAGGTGTTCTATATAGTGTGCTATCTATCCCATACTCAGGACTTGTGCCTGACATATACTACAAACAGCCCAAACGATGGTTTTGTGGCTTATTCTAACACTGATTGGGCTGGAGACATCAAGACCTCATGGTCCACCACTGGTTATTCCATATTCCTTGCAAATGGAATAGTCTCATGGCTATCCAGGTGACAACAACGAGTTCAACTTTCATCCACTGATGTGGAATACAGTGGAATGACAGAATGTACAAAACAACTACAATGGATTCATAATCTGTTTGAAGAGGTGTCTTATCCTCTCTCAACCATTCCTCTATGCATTGATAATCAAGGCACCATATTCCTTGCTTCAAATCCTGTTCAAGAAGAACAGACTAAACATGTTCGCATCCCTGAACAATATATTCAGGAGGCTATTGAATTCAGTGAAGTGAAACTATTGTATGTTCCTTCCAATTCACAGTTTGCAGATATCTTTACCAAAAATCTTGGAAAGATTGCATTTGGGCATGGACAAAAGTGTTTGACTCTTTCTTCATTCTGATGATGACCAATATTTCTAGTGAAGAGGAGTGTTGAAACTTGGTATTCACTTTCAACTCTTTCATTACATAACCAAGGTTCTAGATCATAATAACATAATCATCAGTCATTTCCACTCTGATATTGTTTCATCATTCACTATAGAAACAAGATACTTACAGTGAGCTCAAAAACCTTTCTATGTTGGCCTCATTTGCAGTGTGTGATGCACACTGCCTACCCCTGTGGGAATTTCGCTTAGCTTTGGTGGAGTTATAAATAGACCTTGCTCCTGGCTATCTGAATGGTCCCTGAGTTATGTAATAGAATTCACACAGTACAGAGATATGGCCATTATAAAACAGTGATGTCATGAAAAGGGTTTTTGAGCTTTTGAGTTGGTGACCAGGATCATGGTTATAT